>JAPSGF010000039.1:229641-424071 GCA_035772895.1 Perdix hodgsoniae | reverse complement strand
GGGGGGGGGGGGTAGGGAAGGGCAGGGTTCAAAGGCCAGCAGAGTCAGCAATACCCTGGGATTTTTTGAGTAGCAATGGGAATTTGTGGACTATCCAAGTCTGCATATCTTTTTTCTTCTGCTTGCTGTTGTTGTGTGATCAGCCCTCTTAGAGCAAATAGAGTAATTTGCATGCACAAATTCTGGCAATGTCAAGGTTTGGTTGACTTAAATGGTGAAGGTCCTCTTTCCCACCATCCTAGTCCATCCTCATTTGACTCTCCTTCAAAATCTTCTCTTTCCCCACCCTGGTTTGTTCATTCTCAATTGGAAAAAGACATCCTTCTTGTCAGGAGTGACAGGCTTCCTCTTCCCAGCTCCACCACACCAGCAACTGCTCATTGCATCTGCCTCTGATGCTGGGACAGTAACCCGGTAACTGCTCAACCTCCCTGCTGAGGCAATGCTTGTGACATCTGGGGCTGCCTGCTACCGGGGGGAAAAGCACCTTTAGCAAAGGCAAACTCTTTGGAAATGGCAGAGGTCTTGGTGATTTGAGGGGATTTCTGCTGAAGTCAGAAACTGAGAGAATGCTACACTGTAGGAAATGTTCAAAAACCTTAAAAAATAAAAAAAAGTAAGCAGAGTTAGTGGCAGTGAAATAATAAGAGTAGCGTACTTTTACATTCTTCTGTGAGAAGAGTGATAAATACAAGGCCTGAGGCTGCAAACGTTCAGGCAGGAGTGTTCCCAGGCTTTTGAGAACAGAGATAAAATGTGCAGGGCAAGCTGGTGGGTACATGAAAGTGAGTGTCAGCAAACAAGAACATGAAGTTGGGTTTGCTCGTAGTTTGCCATGTGGAATGTTCTAGATGTCAAGGTGCTATTTGAGAGAGAATCGTTCCAAGCGGAAGCTTCTCTCTAATGCTTCTGTATTTGTGCTCTGCTGCCTTTGGACAGCTGGGTGTTTGAAAAATACTGTGCTGTTGGAGGGGAGGTGTGCTGCTGCTGTTGTGCGAAGTCAGCCTGTTTGTTTTACTTCACTCTGAAACATTTCTTGTATTCAAAGTTATGGCACAATTTGTAGTGATCAGAAACAGCTTGTAGGTATTTAAGACCAGCCTCTTAATTCTGCCTCACGAAATGGGAACTGCTGCAACTGTTCTGTCTTTCTATGCTTACTGAATTGTAGTTTATGATATGCCCCTCCGGTCAGGCCATCAGCTAGCAACGCGATTACATATTCACCTTTAAAAAAAAAAATGTTGTCTCTATATTTTACTTGTGCTTTTTTTGCTCATGCAATATGCCATGAGGTAGCCCCCTAAATATGTGAAATTGGTGAGCTCTCCTGAGGCTGCTGGGCTTTGGATCCCTGCAGAGAGAGTTATTAGTTGAAAGTGACATTTGCTTGGAGAAGAAACTCGATCTTCTCTGCCTCTGAAAGCTGCTTCTGGTGTCAGGAAACCTCCGCTGAGTTTCCTGTCTGTCTTCTGGCTTGCCAGGTGGACCAGCTGTGTTCCTTTGGCGCTTTCGTTTTTCTATTTGTGGAGTAATACTGTTCATTAGGTCAAAGGGAGAGATTCTGAGACTTGATACAGTAATCGTGGTAAGTGCTTTCACTATGAAACTGTGATTGCTGTATGAAAATCTGCTTCGAATTGAGCTCTGCTGCAGGGAATAAGCTGCAGCAAACACTGACATTTTTGGATGAGGATAAGTCCAGTGCCACATACTTCAATGACTGAATTGTACTTACTAACATGGAAGAAGCAGAGGGCAGTAGATTTCCCTCAGGAAAAGCACAATGTATTTTTTTGTTCAAAGGCTGTAGCTCTTTTTTCAGGACTTAGATTCTCTGCTCAGAGGATTAAAAATATAAGTACCAGTATCTGCAAAACCCAGTCTTTTTTATAAATTAAAACTTATCAAACTTTTTTTCCCCACATCATTGGTTTTATTATTAATGTTTCCAAGTATTTTAAGACTGTTAAAGCTCTGTATGCATGCTGAATATGGGTCTTTACATGGCCATTTCATGTAGCATTTAATAGCTTTAAAGATATGTGGGACCTCTGGATCAGATCATCGTTTAAAGGGACTAGAGCATTAAATGTATCTTATGCACTTATAAAAACTAATGTATTGAATGAAAAAGCAGAGAGTTAAGGACCAGATTTAGATTCTTATTTAAAATAATACTTTCCTAAATCGTTCCCTTTATTTTAGTGCCCTTACTCATAAGAATAACTCATACTGGCAGGACTGGGGTTTGAAAGATTTGTGGTGCTGGAAAACATTCAAATGTTTTTCAGGCAGGAAGTTTAAGAGAATCATAAAAGATTTTGCAATTAAAGGAAGAGGCACATGAGTTTCTCTGAGAAAAAACTCAAGGAATGAGAACTGGTAAATGAGCTATGAAGTGGGTCAGCCCTGCCTGGGTTCCCCAAAGGTTTATAAAAGCCTGCTCTGGAAAAAGGCTGGAAAGGCAGCTGGAAGAGGTATAGTGGTACGGAGCTGAAGGCTGCCGAGGAGCAAGGTAGAGGAAGAGGATTTTATGATTGGTTCAGAGAGCTCATGGGGCATTAAGAATCAGGGAAGACATGACAGTTTTGTGCTGTAACTAGGCCACTGATGTATAATGGTTTGCTTTATTTTTGACGCCATGTTCTGAGGAGGAAAAAAAATACATATATATTTTGTTGTATGTCTTAGAGCTACTGTAACCCAGCAGAGGTCCCAGGGTAAGGGCTACCTAGTGTGGATGCAGCCAGCAAAGCCTAGGGGTCAGCCTGGGCCTCACTGTGTCCACACTGTTTGGACACAACCAACCCATGTCACGTGGCCTCAGGAATCGCACCCCATCTTTCTCTGATTGGGAGTATGGGCTGCAAGCACACTCTGCTCTCAGCAGCCTTTTGCTGAAAAAGAGTTCCTACTCTTGCTCCTGTCCTGTCACTTCTTCAATGAATGAGTTATCACATCAACCTTGCAGTTTGCAAATGCTGCCTCTTTGCACGCAGGCAGCATGCTTGTTTCTGCACAGAGTTGCTTAGTGCAGATCCTCATGGTGTTGTTTTTTTTTTTTATTGTTTTGTGGCAAAGCTAGAGTGCTACGTGTTAGGCTAAAACTAAACTATGTTTGGGAAGAAGGGAGTGGGCCACTGTTTACATTAGTCTGCAGTTTCTAAGTGAAGAGAACAGCAGTGTATGTCCTTAGGTCAGGAAGAATAAATAGCTGTAATTCATGGAACTACTCCTGTTTTCAGGGGTCTGGACTCTTTCAGGCCAGTGGAAAATTTACAGGCTTTATACAGTTTATAAAAAGAAAAAAAAAAAGTATTTTTTTCAGCATTATAGATGAAATGCATGGTATGTTGCAGCTGACTATAGGCATTATATTCAACTGATATAAAATGTTGTATCTTCATGCACACAAATCAGAATTTTAGGTTAAAAATATATAGTAAATTCTTGATACTACTTATGAAGAAGTTGCTTGTAAGTTCAGTATCTAGTGTACAGTCTGGCCAAGCATGGATGAACACTTCTCCGTCTGTGCTGGGTTTTCTCACCTATCTTTAAATGTGAAGGTGAACTACAATCCAGTGTTGAGACTTAATAAGAATAGGTGCTAAATGTGCTAAGGGCAAAGTATTTTTCTCTCAAGCACTCTTTCTCTGTTTTTGGGTTGTTGTGTTTTTTTATTATTATTATTAAGTGATTCAAACTGTTGGCTTTTGCTGTACCACGGCACCATTTACTCTTAATGAAAATTGGTTTCAGTTTTATTCACAACTGCTCAAGGTTGCTTAGGCAATGGATTTCACTGCTAAATAAGTTTCAGAAAGAAGCCCTCTTACTTCTAAAAGGGATCACCAGGTCATGGTGGAGAAGAATAAATTATATTTCGTTTTCAACTTGTCATGATTATTTAGATTCATTTGAGAAATCATGTACTCTTATAATAGCTTGGCTGCTATGAGAAACTGTGCCTGAGTGTCTGACTTTACTAGCACTTCTGAATGTTCATAGAGAAGCTAAGGCTGACCTTCTGTATTAACCATTTGTCAATGAATTTCCAGCCTCTGCCAGCAACAGAGCAGTGCTTGGCCTTTCTTTTCTTTTTGCTTGCCATCTAGAAGCTCTGCTGCAGAGACTCCATGCCACTCCTTTTTTGTGTGTTCCACATTCAACTGAAATTCATATTCATTGCAGTGAAAGTAAATGCCCAAGTGAAATGCAAGAATATAAAATTTAGCAATGCTAAATTTGTTTGGATGCAAGTTTAATCTGAAGTAATGGTTTAACAAGAAATGCGCTAAGTTCTATGTCATCACTAGATTACAAGGAGGTGAATTTTCCCTGTGTTTACTGTCTCTGATCTGAAGCATGCACGGTAAGATCTGTACAAGACCAGGTTATTATTCCTCAAGTTTCAGAGTAGTCAGGAGATGAAGGATACCTTTTCCGTATCTGCCTTCCTGTCCATTCAAATTGTTTTTTCCACATCCCATTCCCATTGTTTAAAAACAATGTTCCTATTGTAATTTTGTTGCATGTATAAGAAACTGGTCATACATTTTTGTCTTCCTGACTGCTGTGTGTTTTAACAAACTTGAGGTTGTTTCTTAATGTCTGCTTGGAGTCCTTTTTGCACAAAGCTGATCTTCTAGATAATGACAGAATAGTAAGACTTGGAATAGTTAGTGTTGTGCTCAAAATTTAAGTAGAAGGCTAAGTAGGTACCTTTTTTCCCTATTCTAATTCTGTTACTACAAAAATTGCTGTGTTTTTCCTGGATTGGAAGCTCCATTCTTCTGTCAACATGCTTTGGGATACCAGAAGGATATTTTGATAAAATATCAAGAAGGAAGCAATAAAAACGGTCATGTTTTCCATGTGGCTACATGACAGATAGGAGAACAGAGGCTATTTTTATCTAGCCAATTTCTGTTATATTAATATTTTTTCTATTTCATTTTCCATCTCATTTTTTTTTCGACATTATAGGCTGAGATGAAGAAGAGTTCATACATCTGTGTGAGTGTAACCTCACTGTGTAATGGGTAACCCTGGAAATGTGTTCCCTCCAAGCAGATGGCTTAGGAAGGGGCTTGAAAACCAATATTTCTCCCAAGCTTCTTCCCCCACTGTGCACAGCTACTCATCTGTGGCTGCTGCGCATTGCTACATCCCAGCAGTCTCTCTTCTGTACTGATCAGGTCACTGGCCAACTGTCACACATCCCCACTGCTGCTCTGCTGCTCTCCAGAACAGGATGTGCATTCCCAAGGAAGATTTGTTGCCCTGTAAGATCTCCCAGTGAGAGAAAATGAAGGCACTTGATGATCTTTTGTACCCTGCACTGATGTAGAGAGTTGCATTTAATATTGCTCATCGTGTGCATCTCTTCTCGAGCATCTAACAGAGCTTCAGAATTAGACTCTCTGTTTTGCTGGAAAATATCCTTTTCTTTTCTTTCTTTTTTTTTTTTTTTTTAAGAAATTGCTCCTAAACCTTGTCACCCCCACAATGATCTAGGCTCATTTAGACTTGCGGAGGGAATCTCATGATCTCCCACTCCAGTGAACAGCAACTATGAAGTGCCAAAACAGTCATTTAAATTCATGATGCTCACTTTGCCATCTTCCTGCAAGCCTTGCCTTTGTTTGTGACCTGATTCTCATGACCTTCCCTAAATGTTCCTTCTCAGTAGACCTCAGTGCTGTTCTGTCCTGACATCACAAATGGTCAATTCCTTCCAGTTTGATTCTTAATGGTTGTTCTGTCTTCTGATGATCCCTCCACTAGAATCCTTCCTCATCTTTGAACAGCTGATGATCACCATGAGGACCCTGGTCACTGCATTCCTTCTTCCAGTCAAGCTAGCACAGAGGGTCCTCCAGCCCCCCTTTTCTGTTCACAGATCCTGGGAGGAAGTTGGGGTGGTCACCTAAAACCAGATCTGCAATCTTCTTTTCCACATCTCCTTACATGTAGGTGGTGGAAACTTTCAAATAGATGTGTGGGCATTCCTGTGAGCTATTGTGGTACCACATCAACGTAGAAACTCAATTAAAAATCTGTTGGGCTACCTCCCTCCAGGATCAAATATAGAATTATTCGTGACAGTATATTTTTATTTCTTGCTATGAATCAGTCTGGCTATGGTCTATTCAAAGCTTCCTGTCATTCTGCTTCCACTATGCTTGATCTCTGATTCTCCTGAAAATAGATCCTATGGTAAGGAAATGTCTTCTGCTATTTGGTTTCACGCTTTCTTTTAGTTACTTTGATCCCCCATAACTCACTGATGCAGTTCCTCCCCCTGTTTTGCAGCACCCTTCAGATACTTAAATGAAAGATTCTTCATATCTTTGAGAGATAGAGATCAAATCTTTTCCCCATTATCATTCAGCCAAGTACCCAGTTCTGTTCTTTAATGATGCTTTGTATGTCACTCCCTCAGATCCTCTGATCTCTTTAAATGTTCCACTCCAAGCTGTGTCCAGTAGTGCACCTTCTGCGAGATCTCTGATCTCCCAAGCAATCTCTGGAAAACTGTGTTGTCATATCCTTTTAGAAAAGGTCACTTCTGAGTAACTTGATAAAAGCTGCTCATGTATTGTGCAGGAGCTCACTGACTGCTCTGAGAGCCACATTGCTTTGTAAACTGCTGCTAGGTCTAATTTGTGATCCACTGAAAATGGGATATTATTGGCATTTAAGAGCTATGTTTTGGAAGATTTGACACAATGGATATTCTGGTAATAAGACGGTATTATTCCAGTTAGCCTCTGAATTATTTCTGCCCATCTAAATCTCACTGAATTGCTTTGCATTATCCCTTCTAGTTGCCATTAGAAATTAATATTTCCCAGTTAATGATGAGATGTAAACTTGCTTCTCTACCTTTTTTTTTTCCAGGCTTTTATTGAAGATGCTAAAAACTTAAACAAAATAGTTTTTAGTCTTGAGCTGACAGTTCTCATTACTCATCACCGTGGGAGATGCATATGCAGTAAACTTACTCAACAGAAACACTGCATTCCTCTTAACCCAAAAATAGACCAAACAATTACAATATACTGACTCACAAACAAGGGATTTGCCTTATCATAGCTCTCTCTGTTCTAAATGCCCAGATAGTTAACTCCACAGCCTTCAAATGCATTTCAGATTTGCTACAAGAAGTTTCTGTTTTTCCAGTGGTCCTTACCCTCCAAATTCTGGACATTACATTAAAGATCCATATGTATCTGGCAGGAAGTCTTCATCCTCAGATTTTCCTTTCTATGTTTTTATGTTCCTCTGGCTCAAGTTAGCTTTTGTATTGAGGAAGAGTGGGGTTTAGGCACAGTGGAAATTATGTTTTTGTGTTTTGAGCGTATATATCGAAGGTGCTGGAAGTGTTATAGGGTTTGGCTTAGGCTTTCTCTTTGCTATGGAGCTGCATTCCAGAAGCACGGCTTACCCTTAACTCCTGGCCCTTAGCCAGATACCCCCAAATCCACCAGTTACAACTGGACAGGCTGTGAATACATGGAGGGGCTGCAGGTGAAAGTACAATGTGAACTGGATGGTGAGGAGAGGAATGAGGTTCCTCATTGCCCCAGAGCTTCAGGCAATGTCTCTCAGCAGCTCCTTCATGAAATACAGCCACATACTGTTGCTCATGATGATGATGATGATGAATAATGATGATTCTGTGGGAATGTCACATATTCTGTGGCATACACTTTTGACAAGATATGTTCCTCCAAGATAAATGCTGCTGTTTTCTAGAGATGTCTTTGCTTGAGAGTTTGGAAAAATGTATGAAATTCATCCGTTTTCTGGGAGTAGGACCAGACTGTGAAACAGGAAGGCATGGAGTTTATTTCATACTTCTTTTCTGTACAACTCCTGTCATCAGAGAATTTTCATTTACAGAATGGAGCCTTTATTTACATTTTAGAGGATGCTGCAAGGAGGCTTTATCACTCCCTACAACTCCCTGAAAGGAGGTTGTAGTGAGGTAGTGGTCGGCATCTTATCCCAAGCAATAAGCGGTAGGATGAGAGGTAGTGGCCTCGAGTTGCACTAGGGGGAGATTTGGGTTGGATCTTAGGAAATGTTTCTTCCTAGAAAGTGTGGTGAGGGATTGGAACGGGCTGCCCAGGGAGGTGATGGAGTCACCGTCTCTGGAGGTGTTCAGGAAACGTATAGATGTGGCTCTGAGGGATGTGGTTAGTGGCCCCATTAGTGGGGATGGGTTGATGATTGGACTCAGGGATCTTACTCGTTTCTTCTAACCATGTTAATGATTCTGTGGCTGCTTTGTGGGTTTTATTGTACAATTGGATGGAGCTCTGGCATGGATGAGGTTAATTTACGAAGCACTTTTCTGTGTGTTTCTTTATTTCCTTCTGATAATGAGCAGATAGTGTCAAGGCGATTCCAGAAAGCGGTGCAGGGATTCCTGGTTTTGCTTCACATCGAGTTATTAGCTCGCTCCGTTTCAGTATGCCAGCTGTTCCAAAGCAACACCACCAGCTCGGGGACGGGGCCGAAGCGCTGGAACTTCATCAGAGCGCCGCAGCGCTCGCCGACCTCCTCCAGACCCTGCCCCTCCGGGCCTCGTGGGGTCCCGAGGCTGCTCCCCTCTCTCAGAACCGCCCTCGGCCCGCCCCCTGCCCGCACTTATAGCGGCGGGGCCGCGCCGCCGTGTCGGGAGCCGTGAGGATGGGAGTGGGACCGCGCTGCTCGCCCTGCGCGCTGCTGGCTTTGGCGCTGCCGTTGGCGCTGCCCGCAGAGCTGCTGCTGCCGCACGGCGCCGATCGCGGGGATGCGGCGCTGGAGCCCGGCGACGACGCGCGCTCGGCGGCGCTGGAGCTGGGCACGGCGCTGCGCTTCTACGGCGCCGCCGTCCGCTCCCTCTACGTGAGTGCGGGCGGGGCGGGGCTGAGCTGTTGGCTGTTAGCTGTACCGAGCGCTCGCTGCCTCTCGCTGCGGGCGGCGTGCGGTTCCCATCCAGGACGAGCGCCGTCCGCAGGCACGCTCCGTGCGGCCGGCCGGCATCTCGCTGTGCCCCGAGCGCGCCGGGGTCCCTGAGCTGCTCGCAGCCCCGGTGCGGAGGGAGGTCCGGAGGCTGCAGGCGGACCCCGCCGCGTGCCCGCACGGCAGCGCTGTGGTGCGCGCGGGGCTCGCGGAGGCGTCGGCTCCTGAGGGCGGGATTGAAAGCGTTGGTTGCAGCGACGTGAGTCTGATGGTCGGGACCGATCCTAAGGGAGGTGCTGGAGAAACCTGGCACCTTTTAGGTCCCATGCTTGCAAGACGCCAACGTGGCCGCGGTCATTCAAAGCTGGGTGTAGTTCCCACGTGCTCGAGTCTGTGCCAAAAGATTGAAGGGCTCAGGCTGTGCCTGTGTGGGAAGTGGGTGCTGTGACCTGAGGCTGGCGGTGAAGATGAAGGGTGGACACGTGAGGGGTGTCCGGCATCCAGTCTGTCCCCGAGTTCATGGCCTTGCCTTCCAGGCTCTTGGCTGGGTCGTTGATTAGCCAGCTCACATGGAAATGCTCTTTTCAAGGCATAGACGTGTTCTTGGAAGATAGCGGAGTGACCTGCATGTCAGGCATTGAAATGATAGCAGCGATATGTCAGATAAACAACAGAGAGGGGACAGAGCTCCCAAAGAGCAGCACGTTGGGTAACACCGCTGGGTTTCCTCAGCTTGGTGACCTCGTTACTGGCCTGTGGTGTGCCCAGGGATTTTGGCGGGAACAATGTGGGTGCAGAGGCCATTCCAGAATCAGCTTTTGGGCCCTTTTAGCATGATTGTTTGGACAGATCTGATCAGCAGAGGTGTTTTAGGATCAGTCTGCGTCATATCAGGAGGCTTTTATCTCGTGTGTAATCTGTCACAAGTATTGCTCAGTGGAAGCACAGCAGAGGATGTATGGGGCTGGAGAAAGGAGTCTGCGTGTCATGAAAGGCACTGAGTAGCCTTAAATGCACCCCTAGAGTGCACAGTTTAATTGCATGCTGGCAGTGAGTGCTTACTGAGCTCTGTGATGATATTCAGTAAGCAGAATTTTCTCAAGGATTTCCAGCAGACAGTGAATATTACCATGTCTATAAATTAAAGCATGGTATGAAATGTATATATACGGTACATAAAAAATGTTTTTCATCACCTTTTGAGTTTTCAGGATGAAATGCATATTTCTGTATGATTCAGCACAATAAGATCATGCTTGTCTTTTACAACTTTCATTTTCATTTGGTTGAAAACAGTCATGGATCATTGGCTTCTTATTTTCCCAGCAGCTGGGAAGCCAAGCTGAGTTACCTCTACGTGCAGATAAAAAGGCAAAGACCTCTGAGGAACAATTGTTTGTTATCAATGTGTCATAAAATCCCCAGAAGCGAAACTCGCTTTTGATAACAGGCAGAGAGAATGTTTATTTAACATAAGTTGAAACACGAGGCTTTCACATACTCTATTTTTCTATGAGAGCTCTATAATGCTGAATCCTACCGCTAGCCCATTCTGACCCATTTGTTTTTATAACACACTTCTGTTCAGACTTCTCCAGTTCACAGTGGAGCTCACAGCTGTGGAAAAGCTGAAAGACTGGAAGTGATTTCTTTTTAGGGAGCAGTCAGAGTCCATTAACTCAAGCTTGGGGCAATTTGTTAGTTGTTAATTTTTGAGCTGCTTAAGTTAATCGTTAGTCATGTTTTAATTAGAAAGTTTTACTGATTTAAATCTATTGACTCTTCTTTATATAAATAATTAAATTGCTAAGCTCTTTATTTTTTTATTTTTTCCTCGGAAGTATTCACATCCTTAAAAAGCCTCCTAACTGGACAGGGAAAAAATGCCATTTGTCTGAAACTTTTTGTTACCCACTTTTTCTTTCAGTAGATGTACTTTGTTGCTTCTTTCCTCCTTCTCCTCACTTAATTTCTCAAGATAGGACTGTAATAGACTGTGTGTAATTTGTTCTGCTACAGTTCATGAACATATGTCAGCTATGCATGTAATCCAGAAATTTAACATGCTAAAAATAAGTCTGTATTAGTTCCTGTCCATTTAAACAGAATTATACCCTAAAAGGAAAGATGTACTCTACAGCTTGCCTTTAGACAACGCCCACCTGGTGTCTTTTTTCCCCTTTTCCTATTGATGGGAATGATCAGAGAATCACAGAACGTGTGGGTTGGAGGAGACCTCTGGGGATCAGTCAGTCCAGCCCCCTGCCAAAGCAGGTTCCCCACAGCAGGTTGCAATCATGCTTTAATAAAATCCAGTGCTTATTCTAAATTACCTCTCTGCGTTTTGGGGTTCATGCTTTAATGTATCAGTGTGAGCTTCAAAGAAAGGAAGTTAAATCATGCAATTTGCTCTCTGTGCGAATGTATATGTACTGCTAAATGCAAAAACTAAAAACATTTTTTAGTAGTGATGAGTGTTCTTTCTCTGCATTCAGATCTCTTCACAAAGTGCTCAGCCAGTGTATTTATTTTCATCTAATAGCTTGCAAATGTTTTCTTGGTGATAGAGTACTAGCAACCAAACATTCTCCTTAACATTTAGACCTGAACCGGCTCTCGTTTATAAAGTAGAAACACAAGATGAGAATGGCTAGTGTTTTTGTATCCCCTGCATTAAATTACTTGTTACATTTCAGTTTTTAGCACAATAGGAAATAGTCAGAAGTGTACCCCTAAAGGATGAAAAGAGGAAGACCAAACCTTAGGACATTTCTTATTATCTCTATTTTGTTCAGTGGACGTTAACTAGTCCTGATTGTGTTTTCTGTTAATGTTAGTTTAAGTGCCACTGTAGTTGGGGGACCATGCAGGCTTGGTCTGCAGTTGCCAGATGAGGAGCAAAGAGTTTGTATGAAATATTTCAAACACAAGTCATCCATCCAAGCAGTGGGAGTAGGAGTGCTTGCATGCAGAAAGCATAAGCAAGAAGAAAGAGGAAAACTTTAACTTGACTCTAAATTTTGACTTTAAAGATGGAGCACATCTTCTTGCTATAATGCCTTAGCAAGCAAATTGGCCTAGGGGTCTTCATCTGAAGGAGAAATTACCTAGCAAAGAGGTTGGGTCAGATTTGGCCGTATGTCTCAGTGTAAGAACTAGGGACCATGAAAGGAAGCAGGGAACCAGACTGAAAACAAACAAAGTAGGAGAGACGTTGGGGTATGAGTCATGGATCTGCAGAATTCCTTTTTAAAGGATTTTGTGGAAGCACGATGTTTAGATATGTGGAAAGGAAGACTTAACAAATACTTGAAGGAGATCCACTGAGTCAAGGCGTAGGGAATCCCTTCAGCTGCATGTGGATGGAGATTGACTGGAGAAGTGCATCTGGGCCCTTCTCTTGTTCTTCTGAACCTAAAAGCCAACAGTTACAGTCAGGTACAGGCTGCTGGGCTGGGTGGCCTTGCAGCCCAAGCTGTTGTAGGCATTAATGCACCCGTCCAAGCATTCATAAAGACCATTTAGTGTTGTAACTGTCTTAAATGTGAGAGAAGGTCCAGTGGTGGTTTGTTGTTCTGGGACACACAGTGAGTGAGAGAAACCTCACCTGTGGGAGGTGGCTGTTTTAGCATCATATCCTGTGATGTTTGTCTTTGGGACTTCTGCTCCTTGGTGAGCTGTCTGTATGTGTGGCAGCAGCTCTGGAGCTGTAAATGCCTGGTTTCACACAACTGGTATAACCTGCCTTGCTACTAGGTCTATGTCTCCAGACCAAGAGTTTCATTTTTATTTAATACCCTTTAGGTTTTTTTGTTTGAGAGTTTTTGTTTTGTTAAGAGACAGTCTTCCGCAGTACAGTGGCAGGGCAGTCAGCTGTAAGGGGAATTTAAAGGGTGCCCCATATTTGCTACAGAAGAGAATCACTGCTTAACCAAATAAAATTAAAAATTTGCTTCACCTTTTTGTCCTCAGTCACACCATTGTGAAACTGCTCTACAGCAGTAACAGCTAAGAGAGAGAGAAACTTTTGGCCACCCCAAACACGAGACTAACTTCAGACTCAATTTCTTTTAGAAATGCAATGAAAAGTGTTGTGATCTGGATCACAATCAGATGTGGAGGACAACCATTATAAGCAGCTGTATTTTACAATATCCTTTTTTTTTATTAGGTTGCCACAAATGGGATTATCGCAGTGAATGAACCTAAGAATGAAGAAAAATATCTTGGCCAATTCCCAGTCAGTTTTGGAGCTATTGCTCCTTTTATGGCTGATCTGGATACAACAGATGGACGTGGAAATGTTTATTACAGAGAAGACTCATCCCCAGATGTCTTACAGCTCGCATCAGACTATATCAAAGGGGGGTTTCCCGAGGCTGCTTTTGATCCCAGCAGTGTTGTTATTGTTACCTGGAAGCTCGTGGCTCCGTACCAGGGACCTGGAGAAGATCTTACTTTGGAAGAAAAGGTGAATGTTAACGAGAGCTCTAAGACGTATTGGATGCATGTCCAGCTGATGTGTAACACTGTTATCTATTGTTTTGAAGGCTTGAATTCCTTTGTGTTTAAATTAATCCAACACCATTTAGAATGAATTCTTTAGTACAAAAGGCTGTAACAGAACACAAGCTTCTGCAAGTTTTCTTTTCATTCAGAAGAAAACACTTGAATCTTAATATCTGACTTATTTGTATTTCCTGATGTTGCAGTGCTTTAAATGTTAATTGTGATGGGATAATAACTGAAACAGTGGGCTATCTCCCACCTTCCATCTGTGGAACATAATCCTTTTTGCTTGCATTGTTCAACAGACTCTGAAGTCATTTTGACACCAAACTATCTAAAACCTGATAAAGACTAACAGGAACTTCAGACTGTGCATCTGTTTTGGAGAGATGACTCTGTATTCAGAAAATCTCACGCTTTGTAGCTAGTATTGAATGAAGAAGCAGTTAAGGGATACTCTTTGTATTACTTGCAATCAGTTTTCTCTTTCAGCATCATGTTAGGTACTGTTCAGCAGGGATCTCATACAGGTAAACTATGAATTATAATCGTCCCATCTGATGGGCCTGCTCACAATGGACAAAGCTGAGAACGTTACCACAATTTAGCAAATCTTGTTTTGTCAGAGATTAATTTCTTGCACCCAACTTGACACAACCATTGTTTTCACAGTAATGACTCTGCGCTGTTGTAGCAATGAGTAGCTGATGTCTGAGCTACAGTCTTCATGGTTCCCACGCTTTGTAGGAGCTTTTGGGCAGCAAAAGGCAATCACAGCAATGAAAGTTGAACTTTATTTCTTCTTTTTTTTTTTTAATATTCTGTTTACCAGTACATTCATGTCACTTTTCTACATCTTTTCAGTCAGTTTAGCACTTTTTTTTTTTTAAGATGACAATAGATCATGCAATGCATGTAATTGAGCTTAGAAGTGTTATGTTGTAGGCAGCCTCTATGGCTGTGTCCTGAGAGATTTAACATACCTTTGGTAATGCTTTCTGCTTAATGTTTATGCATGCTGTGTAAAACTGCTTCAACAAAATATAAACTTGGATAATATTGACTTTTTGATTTTTTTTTCCCTTGTAAAGTACATGACGCGTTCATTATGTGTACAGAAATTCAAATGTTGTCTTTGTGTTAAAAAAAAACAACAAAGCTATTTTATTGTCTGTCTTGACTGTTTTTCCATGAGAAAATACATTTATTTTTTTTTTCCCCACAGAGGAACACATTCCAGGCTGTTCTAGCCTCGTCTGACTCCAGTTCCTATGCTATTTTCCTTTACCCAGAAGATGGTTTGCAGTTCTATAGTGCATACTCAAAGAATGATGATGGAAAGATTCCTGCAATGGTTGGCTTTAGTCAGGCCTCCACAAACTATTACTTTTGGGAAAATCCAGGATCCTATAATGTCATTGCTAATGATGAAGACAGCATTAGAAACTTGCACAAGTATGCTTTTTTGTTTGTTTTAATTTATCAAGAAAACGTCAAAGAGTTGCGTGTTTTTCTGAATTGTATCATGACACTTAGAAATAATAAGATACCATTAGCCATTGCATAAGAAATGTCTAAGTCTGCTACTGATACTCATCCTCTTGAATAACATAAGGACTTTGGTATAATTTGTCAAAACTCCATAGTTCCACTGCAACTGGTAGGAGTTGCTAAAAATGGACCTTATGAAATTGGACCACTTCAGATTTTAACTCTTAATACTCTGTCATATGAACTTATTTTTCCAAAAAAAAAAGAAAGAAAGAAAGAAGAAAGAAAAAGAAAAAAAAAAAAAAAAGCAATAAGGAAAGGGAGTGGGTTAGAAAGTTCTAACAGGTTTTTGTGACTCAAGTTTCTCCTTCTGTTTCTACCTCTGCAGAAAAAAATACTGTCCAAACTATCAGTGGTAATTTATAGTTGAATAAACTGTACTTTTGTAGTACTATGTATATAAGGTAATCACAGAATCATAGAATGGCCTGGTTTGTAAAGGACCACAGTGATCATCGAGTTTCAACTCCTCTGCTATGTGCAGGGTCACCAACCACCAGACCAGGCTGCCCAGAGCCACATCTAGCCTGGCCTTGTACGCATCCAGGGATGGGGCATCCATCTATCCATGCCCCCCTTGGGCAACCTGTTCTAGTGTGTCACCATTGTCTGTGTGAAGAACTTCCTCCTAATATCTAACCTAAACCTTCCCGTCTCAGTTTAAGACCATATAATCAACAGTTTGTCCTGATATTTCTAAGTGGTGGGATGGGAATACCACAAAACATGCATTTAACCTTTTTGATTTGGCCTGTGATCTTCTCTGATAGAAGCAGCAATGCTGGGAAACAAGGTGTCTGGGTGTTCGAGATCGGTAGCTCATCTGACACTATTGTGCCTGCCAAGGTCAGCAATGTTCTGGCGAGCCTAGAGCCCAGTGAAGAAGACCAGGAGTTGACTTCAAAACCATTCATGTCAGACTATGGCTCCACTGAAATAAGACCACAGTATGTCACCAGTAGCACGGACAGTACAGAAGAGGATCAGCACGTTACATACAGTGTTCCTCAGTTAGCTGTGGAAGACTTTATAACTTCATACCAAGATGTAACAGGAACACCTTCGACTGAATCTCTTTATCGTCATCGAGAATTCCCAACAGCAAAAGCTCCACCTCGCCAGTTCCCAGCCCAGTTCCCCCCACAGGGACCCCAGGTCATAGATGTGGAAGAATTTGATGAAACTGGTATAGGTAAGGTCTTTTATAAAGCTTGGATTGTTCTAATACAGACAGGCAGCAAGAAGATTCAGATTTTCAGATGTGATATTCTGGGTACCTTTAACAATTTTGCGTCATTCATTTGGGACAGTTATCTTGAATGTCATCTCAGACTTGTCATGCCAGTCTAGTAAAATAGTCATGCAATCTGGCTCGCAGGAGAGAGGTTCACAGTGCCTGCGGAACCTGATTCTCTTCTAAGGAAAGCTTCCCATAGGGATAATGGTATTCCTGATGTTGACATGTTCTTAGTGGGAACTGATTTTTTCATGTCTTTCATCCAAGACTGTTGTTTAAGTTATGATCTGACCTTTAATATCTTAAGTAAGTGGTTGTTCCTGGTGAAGATTTTATGATAATTTCTACTGAAACCTGGCTTTTTTCCTTTCACCGATGTGAGTTACTGAATTCAGGTGATTTAATAAGGGTTAAGAATAGAGGTTGCTGTTGTAAAAATCATTGGCTGGTGTAAGGCTGCATGGCCTTAATTTTTACAGTGGCAGAATTAGCAATTCCAACTTGCAATGAAGTGTTTATAGAAAATTCAAAGCATTGTGACTACCTAGGTACTGTTTTTTGAAATAGATGGCTATTACCATTTAATAATAGGATGGGCCAACTAGGATTGCCACGTGTTTGGTGCATATTCCTGGGTCCTTTACTGATGTTCTTTGTTCTGAAGTTGAAAAGGCTCCTTTTTGCTTTGGTTTGGAAGCAAGAATAGGCTAAAATGATCGTATGCCAGTTTCATCAGGACTGTTTGAATGCTCTGTATTAATAGAGATATAATAAACATCTAGTATACGCGTCTGGTGTTTTCTACAGTGTTCCGCTACCACACAGATGTCCAACAGACCTGTGCTAACAATCGCCACCAGTGTTCTGTTCATGCTATTTGCAAAGATTACCCCAATGGATTTTGTTGCATTTGTATTGCTGGATACAAAGGAAATGGAAGACAATGTGTAGCAGAAGGTAACTTTTCTGAAAATTGGGTGCATATGCAGCTACTACGCTTGATGTTCTTGAATAAGGCTACCTATTTTCAGTAGTCAAAATAAGATGTGGTTACGTGGTTTTTGGAAGTGTTATCACTAGAGATGTTTTGAAAGGTATTTTAAGTGAGCTATACTTTCTGAGATGGTGGTTTTGTTTTTTAAATGAAGCAAACTGGTTTAAGTAGCCAAGTATATGAATTATGCAATTTTCTAGGAAAAAAAGTTATTCTGTAACTGAAATAATTTCATAGTATAGCATCCAATGTTATTGTTAGAATTAGTTGTGAAGTTCTAGTGTTTTATAATCTGATATAGTCCCCCACTCTAGAAATGGGCTGTCTAAAGGGGATGAACAAATTAACTCTGATCATCAATAAAGAGCATGGCTCCTCTTTGTCTGACTCTTAAGCTTCTTTACTAAAGGGCTAATCTGCTGGATTTTTGTTAGATACCCATTTAAACTTTGTTCCTGTGTAAGATCCATAAAGGAATTTCTTGTGTATACAGTTGTAATCCTTGTAGTGACTTGACTCAGAATATAGATGCATTTCAAGAGCTGAACTAGCTGACTGCAAACTTTGTGTTGTATAAAGAGGGAAAGCAATACCTACTACGCAGCTTTCAGTTCATGAAACTGAGTTTTTCAGAGAAAGAAAAAGATTGAAGGTCATGCAACTTGAATTTGTATGCATTTAGAAAACTATACAGAAAAAAAAAAAGTAAACCAAAGTAATTACTTCTGTAAAGCACTGACAGTTTTCTAACAAATTTTCTTTGAAGCCTAGTAGTCTGATTGCTCTGATCACCTAGTGGTGTTAGGCTTCTAATATGGAATAAGCAAATCTACATTCAGCAGGTATTGATACGAAGTGTGATCTTGCTAATGTCAGAGATACTGTAACAGCATGATCTGTTTATAGAGTTGTCTTTGGAGGAAAAATTGTTGATGGGGATAAAAGGCACTTTTTGAGGCAATTTTGACTGTTTAACTAATGGCAATACACATGTAAGCAAGCTAACAGTGTAGACAGTTTCCTGTCTGCTGAATTCAGCTGGCATTTCTTTGCCATTCACTTTGACACTGGTATCTTTGAACGGGATGCTCTAAAATCGTTCTTGGTAGAGTATTTGAGAACTGTTGTTCTGTTCTAATGCATTGCACTGATTTCCCAGGTTCTCCTCAGAGAGTCAATGGGAAAGTCAAAGGACGAATCTTTGTAGGAAATAACCCCATTCCAGTTACATTTGAGAACACCGATCTCCACTCGTATGTTGTGATGAACCATGGACGTGCCTATACTGCTATCAGCACAATCCCAGAAGCTTTGGGTTATTCTTTACTGCCTCTTGCCTCTATTGGAGGTGTAATAGGGTGGATGTTTGCTGTGGAGCAGCAAGGATATAAAAATGGATTCAGCATTACCGGTAACTTTTTAATTAAAATTACATTTAAAAAGTATGCTGTACTTTCCCTTGTCTTGAGATAAGAAATGCATGTATATAGAAGCAATATGTGACAAAACTATTTAATCTGAATTGAAAATTGATTGCTTTGTTACCAAACTTCTCACTGTTTTTCTTGTTTACGTATTGGGCTTTTTATCTTACAGTTTCTTCACAAGCATGTAAATTTCGTAGAGAAGAATGGATTGGCCCATTCCCATACAAGGGAGAGATTATTAGAGCATATCTGCTTTTTGGTTATAGAGTGTACAGAGCTATTGAAAAACCCTGCCCCTATGTTTATAAGACACCTAAGATGTTTATTTCCTGATTGTGCCAATAAAGCAAAGCACAATTAAAGTCTGATTTGTCGCAGGTCTAAAATTCTTTGTAGAAAGAATGTTGTATGAAATGCAAATGACCCTGCTAACTTATATGAAGAAAGCCTCAGATCACAAATTTAACTTTAAAAAACTGTCCAGGACATTGTCTGTTTGTGCACTTGAATTCAAGCTGTAGGTTCAATCTCCCCTAGGAGAACATGTTTCATTTTTAAATTTTATCTTTTATAGCCCTATGCTATGAATCTACTTGGATATAACTTATTGTTTGGGGATTAAATATTGTCTGTGTGTGTGTGTGTATGTTTGAAGTTTGTTCCAGAATTTACAGCATATATTTCACCTGGTTTTGATTTAGAAACAGATGTAGGGGATTTTTTTTGTTTGTTTGTTTTTAACTGACTGTATTCTGAATAGACATATTCTTTAAAATATACAGCTCATTTGCTGTTATTACTAAGAGGGAAAGGGTGAATATTTTTAGCATTTCTGAATATATTTATTTTAACCGCTTCTTCAGTTACACTCACAGTGTAGCATATTCAGTGTTTAAGAAGAGAGTTTCCTCATGACATTATCAGTTTGTCTTTGGCAATTATTTCAGCAAGGATCCAGAATATTAACAATTGTGTTACATCAAAGCTTGCTTATAGAAAATAGTTTTAATTTTATCTAGTAGAAACAGTTGTGGTGAATAGAAGGATTCAGAAACCACTATTAAGTTGTTTAACTAATGCTATTTCTGTAGGTGGAGAGTTTACGCGGCAAACTGAAGTCACTTTTCTTGGCAACAATGAGAAGCTGGTGATAAAGCAGAAATTCAGTGGAATTGATGAGCATGGTCACCTTACCATCAGCACAGAAATGGAAGGCAGAGTACCTGAGGTCCCCTCTGGCGCATCAGTCCATATTGAACCTTACACTGAACTCTATCATGCCTCTAGTTCTGGTAAGATTCCCTAAGAAGGAATTGACATGTAAGTGCACAATTCTTGGAGTAGAGAGGATAATCATTAGCTTCTTAAAGGATGTGCTTATGATTTTCAGTTTATATAATTTTGACTCTTCAAATTGAGTTCCAAAAGAAGGTGGATTTCGTGTGCAAATTTTTCTTTCTATTGAAAAAAAAAAAAAAAAGTGAGTCTGAGCTGATGCTAGCAGTCTCTTTTATTGGTTTCATTTTTTACGCTGTCAATGGTAGTCGTACAAACTGCAAAGCTTTTTGGTGAGTCCATAGTTTTCCAGGAGGAGCTGAACTGGGATATACCTATTTGTAGTAATGTCTGTAAGTGGGCTTTAATCTTGTTCAGTAAGATCATGCAAACGAACTAGCGCTGTGTAAGCTGCACTTCAGTGACCATGCCTTATGTCTGTAACAAGCATTTATCAGTATTATTTGAGCTGAATTTAAACAACTGTCTAGAAGATTAGGAGACTCTTAATTCCATTATCAGTTTCCTCTGTTGTCACTTCAGTAATTCTGTTCCTTGTCTCAGAGATGCAGTAAGAGAGTAGCTCTTCATTTTGCCATTTACAGTGGAATATTCGTCTCTTTACTTTTCTATTCCTGGGTAATATAACGTATGTCTCAACCCAGCAAAAGTGAAGTGATGTTGTAGTGTTCCTGCTGGTCAGCCAGCCCAGCCATCAAGGAGCAATAGAGAGGAAGCAATAAGCAGTGTTCCTCAGTGCATCTGGATATGAGAAAGGCAGCATTTTGCTCCAGAAGTGCCCTTTGATTGCTACAGTAGTTTAAAGTGATGTAGTTGCTCCATCATTGCATTATATCTGCTGATGTCTGACCTTGGTATCTGGTACTGAGCCCCTCTTCTGCTTTGCCCGTCCTTATGAAATGGTAGAAGCATCAGGAAGATTCTACTTTGTGCTGAACAACTCCAGAGATTTGGAGGAGTTGTTTGGGCAGATTCCTCTAAAGGAATTTTCCTTTCATTTCCTGGCAACCCATAAATTTAAGCTGAATTTTTAAATTATGTCAGAATAAATTGTGTCCCATCTCTTACAGCTGTGTTGAGCACAGAACGAGTCTAACCAAATGCCTGTTCCTTTGCCTGAAGATGGATCCACATAGCAGTGAACAGAGATTTTTGCTTTCTGTTCTGATCGGAGTATGTTGCCATCTTGCAGTGATCACTTCATCATCCACCAGAGAGTACACAGTGACAGAGCCTGAAAGGGATGGGGTTGCTTCCACATACACTGGTGCCTATCAGTGGCGACAGACCATCTCCTTTGATGAATGCATTCATGATGACACTCTCCATGCTGCTCCTGCTACTCAGCAGCTCTCAGTGGACAGTATATTTGTTTTGTATAACAGAGACGAGCAAATTCTGCGTTATGCTATGAGTAATTCCATTGGCCCCATCAGTGGTATGTATGAATTCAAAGTATTTCTTTGTCACTACTGTTATTAAAAGTATGATTCTGTATGCTTTTATCTTGCATTAGCTGCATATTAATTAAATTAATTAGTTACATTCACTTGATACCTAGATCTTTATTAACAATTTTTTTGTGTGTTGTCAGAGCAAAGAACAAAAGAGGGGAAAAAGGTCTACCTTTGAAAAAGCTAGTTTCTGTAGTTTATCTTGATACATGGCACAATATTTGTAAAGTAGGAAGCCTCTGAAACATATTTTCTAGGAGAACATTCCAGGCTTTTTCTGTGTTTACTGAAATCAGAATAAAAACAAAGGAACAGTAGGAAAATCCGTGACAGGTAAGTACAGAAGGGGTAATACTTCTGTTTGTTCCAAAAATAAAGTTCCATCAATTAAAATTAGCAAAACAAGCTGTTAAGAATTACATTTTAAGTCTAACTTACTTTCAGGAAGATGCTTTATCTTGGTTAGGTTTTCTTTTTTTAGTAAGTTTTGTGTGACTCTTCTTTTAAATTTTTATGGTCCTTTGCCAAAGTGACAAAAAATACCAACGATATTGTCATTTGAGATTGATGTTTTGCATCAATCCCCTTCTTCCTGATGCAAAAAAAGAAAGAAAGAAAAAGAGGTTTTTTTTGCTTGTTTCTTTCATACTATATACAGTGTCCTTCTGGACCTTATCCGAGTCTTATTACTTGTGTAGAGTTGTCATGGCTAAATATGGTCTTTCTTTTCAGATGGTTCAGCTGATATTAGCCGGAATCCTTGCTACACTGGTACCCATAACTGTGACACCAATGCAATATGTCGTGCAGGAACTGGGAATCGTTTCTCCTGTGAATGTTCGGTTGGGTTCCGTGGAGATGGAAACGTTTGTTATGGTATCAGAAGATTTTCTTTAGAAGATGTATAATTTGGTTTGCTTGGAATGTATTGACTCTCATTTTGAAGAAGATTGAGGAATCATAGGTTAAAGGGATGTTGGGGTAGCTAATATATGTGATTAATCACAGTAACTAGGTTTGATTGCCTCAAAGAGTCAAACCTGGATATGTTTTGCTATCTTACAAAGCATCTTTCCTACATAGTTCCTCTTCTCATAAGACTTGTGGGGACTTAGCTGTAAGAGGTGCAACATTCTACAAATTCCAATTGAAATGAGTCAACTAAGTTAAAAGTTTTTAAAGGCAATGAGGAATGTATGCAGGGCATGGATATCGGAACCCAATGAAATAATCTTTTTTAGGATATGCTTTGAAAATCCCTTTTGTTGAAGTCTATTGGACCAAAGGTCCAAATACTTGTCTTGCTTTTCAGGGAAGCTTGTTTCCCAGCATTGTAAAGTGTTTCTGTTGTCTAATATCTTCTCTTTGTAGTACTTGGCAGGATTTTGAGATGCTTTGTAAGAGCTTCCCAAATAGTGAAAGTTCCATGTCTTTATTTGGTAACCTTCCTGGCAAGGAAATGTGTTGCTAGGTGTACAGATCTGAACCTAAATTAAAACCTATGATAAATCATAAGCTTTACAGTATGAAGTTTCCTTCTTTTCATGGTCTTTTCAGCCTCTTCTGTGTGCTCCAGGTCATAGCATAAACTTCACAGGAGCCTTCTTGCTGGAGATCTCCAAAATTTCATTTTTTGGGCATGAGGTACACAGCTTGCAGCAAAAAGTAGTGAAGCAAAATCTCTGCAGTTTAACTTAACTATGGATGGTCTGTTATATTGCACAGTTTAATAAAATCTTAGATCATTTTAGCTTCTGAGCTTGGGATCTCTACCTCTTACGTGTGTACATATATTTATTAGTGGGCAATTAGATTTGGAATTAATTAAAAGATTTTGCACAGAAATTAATTACTATATGTGTGATCTAAAATGTGTTTCAGAACCAAATTTAATGGTTATATCCCCTATGTTATTTTACTCCAGATTTTAACATAATAATACACATAAATTCTGTGTATTTGTTATTTATGGTGCCGAAGAACAACCTCCAATTTTTTTTATATGTTAGGCTTTGATGTACGGATAACTGAAGGAGAATTCTTTCCTAAAATTGCTAGTTATCCTGCATCTTCTTTCCCAAAGACTTTTCCTCCTCCCTGGTTTCCTGGCTGACTTCTCTATAAAACCCCTCCTGTGGCTTTTCTTTGTTTGTTTGTTTGTTTTTGTGCAGATTAGCTGAGGTCACAGTTAACTGAAAACTTACTTTCTGGTTGCTAATTATTTTGAAGGGGTGTAGACTATCCAAGATGTGGATTAGATACACAAGTCTGCTATTATTTAATACTTACACAGTTTCTGCTTTTCTGGCATCGGTCTTAAATGTGTTTTCATAGTGACAGAAATCCTTGTATAATATTCTAGATATTGATGAGTGTTTGGAGCAACCAGGTGTATGTGGCAGCAATGCAGTTTGCAATAACCAGCCGGGAACATACCGATGTGAGTGTGTTGATGGATACCAGTTTGCAGCAGACGGGCGGACTTGTGTTGGTGAGTTTCACACTTCTTAAAAGCACTGCCCAGTGGCTTTTGGGCTTTTGGTTTGTCTTACAGAAACTGATGATGGCTTTAAGGGTCATGCTGGCTTGTAATGCCAGTCGAATGTAGGAGTTTGTGCTGCAGTTAGTGATTGCCGTCTGTTAGGCAACTGAAGAGGGTCCCTGAAGAACTTTATTTTCTGTCTCGAAAAATTCCCCAATCAGAATGTTTTTGAGTACAAAATGGAAATGTTTATTGAATGCTTGTGTCTTTTCTATAGCATGACTTAGTTGCAGATTTTGCATAGAAATAAAATTCAAAATTGTGAAAGAAGAATGCCAAGATATTCCTTATCCAGCTTGAAGGACTTTGGTGTGATCTCTTTCTTCAATCCTGAAGAAACTTAGCAGTCTTATTCCTCTATCTGTTAGTTTACAGCCCCTGAACAAATTAAACTTGAGACAGGGCAACAGCACCCTTCTTTGTGCTTATGTGGCTTGGAGTGGAACTGCAGCTTTTTCATACCAGCTGTGTGACTCGCTGTGTTGAGAATTGTAAATGAATCTGGTTCTTCTATTTGTGGACTGAGGGATAGGAGGACTTGGGAGCTCCCTAGGAATTCCAGCTCTAAGGCTAATGCTGTTCTGAATAGATTATTTTGCTCTGTGAAGCAGAACAGATAAAAATGATTCTTACAGTGACATCGTCTTCTCCAGAGAAATGAACAAAACGTCTGTTTCCAGATATGACTATGATGGCAGATTTTTGGTTTTTTTTCCCCTGCTGATACTGTGGTAGTTTCCGTCTGTGAACTGCGATGAAAGGAGCATTGTGGACTCTTGTCCTGGTCCCTTGTCAACTCCTGGGAAGGAATTGCATAAAGAAAGCCTCAGTGGACTCTTACAGCAGCTGTAAATCTGTTCCTAGACGTGCTCACTGCAAAACCACATTTTTCTTACTCTAACATTTTTGTGGTATTTTGCCTCTTTCTTTTTCAAATATAATGGTTTCCTTTCCTGTTCTCTGACATAACAGGTAAGCACAGGCAAAGCTCCAGCAACTACCTAAAATATTGTTGTGTGTAAAGCAGTGCCTTCAGCATATCAGCACTATCACCAATGAGAAAGTCATGAAAAGCTGCAGGCCTGGCCCCAGCTGCTGCAGTTGGTCAAAATTTCTCCAAGAGCTGACAAATGTGTTTACCTCCTATTAAGTGAGTCACATCTCCCATCTCTTGCCAAGTGATGACAGCCCTGGGTCAATGCTAGGTTAGTGTAGCAGGATATTTAATTCCCAGTGCAATGAACTGGCTGCTCAGCCAGTGTGTGAGGTGCCTCTAGGAGATGCCTTACATTTCTTCATTGAGGACTCCTTTTTATAAACAAAACTCACACAGATGTTAGGATCTATGGGTGCTGTAGCCTTTTTTCCCTACTCTATACTAACAAACACTGAGGTGCTGCCGACTGTCAATACCTTGTAAAACATCGATAAGTTTTAACACTGGTGTAATGGAAGAGCTTTAAAATACCACAAAAAACTGCAAAACCCAAACAAAACACAGTTTCTGTGCTTCTTTTTCCTTCCCTGTGCCTTCACAGCTGTGCTCTCTACAGATGTATTATGAGCTTCAAACATTGTGGAGGAAAATTCAGACTTTCACTCTTCTCTTGTGTGTCTAACCTGCAGCTGTTGAATACGCCGTAAACCACTGCCAGACGGGCACACATGGCTGCGACATCCCCCAGCGTGCTCAGTGCGTGTACACTGGTGGGTCTGCCTACATCTGCACATGCCTCCCTGGCTTCTCTGGAGATGGTCGTGCCTGTGAGGGTGAGTAGTACCATTTGTTGCGTTTTTTCTTACTCTTTATTGTGCAACTTGACTGCTCACTGCAATTTCCTATAGTTAGGTCTGATTTAAGCATCGTAAGCTCTCGTTCTTTACTCTCTCGCTTTTGAGTTCCTCAATATTTTTTCTCCAGAAGGTCCTAGATGACGTAGCTGCACAAATGGAAGTAGCTGCAGTTAGGAGATCAGATCAACACCTGCTGGAACTGTCTGCCCTGTACTGGTTTATGTGACTAAGGTGGTGACACATAGTGCTCAGAATTCAGAATCTGTAAAAATGTTATACTGCATTTGATATCAGTTGGAGTGCATTGGGAGAGAAGCTTTACCTAAACACATCAGAAATCCTGCTGGCCAAATTCAGCCTTTCTTCCTGCGTTTATGTCTTTTTCCTTTCCTCTTTCTCCTTTCTTATAGGCATGTTTTTCTAAAATACTGTGTGAATTTACGGTACCCGTGCCAGTACCTGTGAGAACAGATGGGTAGAAGGATTTGCCAACAGCCAATCGAAATTATATGCATGCTTTTTCTTTCCATTTCTGTATTCTTCCAAAAGTCTTTAATTCTAGTCATACGACCTAAAATAGGAGCCTGATAGTAATAAGCCAGGTTTGCAGTCAAAATCTCTCTCGGATTTGTTAGCTATTCTCCATCATGAGGAATATTAATAGAAGACTGATCTTTTATTTTACAGATATAGATGAATGTCAGCAGGGCCGCTGTCATCCAGATGCTTTCTGCTACAACACACCTGGATCCTTCAGCTGCCAGTGTAAGGCAGGTTATCGTGGGGATGGTTTCCAGTGTGTGTTAGGAGGTAAAATTTTATAGTTCTTAAAAATTAGAGCAGAAATGCAATTTGGGAATTGGAGAATATATGGTTCTCTGGAAAAAAATGGTATGTTGTCTCATTGGGGCTTTGTTCTTTCTCATGTCCCTTGAGGTCTAAACACCAAGCTTGTGCCAGTGTCTGTCTATTAACTGTTATTGCTTTTCTTGCTCAGTTATTGTTTTATGTTTTGTTTGTCTCCCCCGAGGCAGTTCTCAGCTCCATGCTGATGCTACCTTTTGAATTTGCCTTTTATAATGATTTGACCACAGACTAATTTTGTTTTCCATACACAATAGTCACATATCTTAAAACACATGGAACTGTTGGCAATGTAAATGAAATGCAGCAATTACAGGAGAAAATCACACGGAATGGCCCAGGTTGGAAGGAATCTTAAGGATCATGAATCTCCAACCCCCCTGCCACACGCAGAGCCACCAACCTCCCTATTTAATACTAGACCAGGTTGCCCAAGGTCCCGTCCAATTTGGCCTTGAACACTAGAAAAGAGAAGGATGAAACCAAAGGATCTGTACTATTGTATTCAGCAAGAACTAGATGTCTACATTTCAAGTCTAGTCAGCCAGAGTCCAGAAAGACAAACTCCTGGTTCTAATTAACTCTTAGATTTTTCTGTATTTACTCAGTTTATTCTCTAGTTAGCATAAAGCTCTTTCCCCACATCCTCTCTTGCAGTCTAGTTTGGGCCTTGAAGTAGTGAAGAACACTAAAGCTCAAAGTAGCATTGTTACAGTTATTTCAGTTCAAAAGCACAAAAAACCTAGATGACAGTTGAGTACTTTAATCCAGGAAACAAATAAAGCTTACCTTCTTGGTATATTTGAACCTTGGTATATATTGAACCTTGGTATATTTGAACTTCTGAGATTCTTGCTCTTAGGCTAAAGGCACTGCACCTCTCCACATACTGAAACTCAAAATGTGCAGCCAAGAGTAAAAAGGTCACAGGGCCAAGGGGAAAAGAAGCAAAAAGCAGTAGGACTGAGGAGGGAGGCTGTCTTTATAAATCAGCTTCTGCACTGTTTTAATGATGTCCCAAATACTTGATGTTTCAAAATTGAGACCTTTCTATTAAATGGTCTGCTGGTTTAAAAGTGCTCATTTGAATGACCTGAATCTCTATCTGATATGTTGGTGAACTTCTTCTCTTCTGCCACTGTCTTCCCTAATTCTGAAGTTCTGACATTCTTGTACAGTAGGATACTAATGCCTCAAAATGAAGAGGTGATGGATGACTTACAGGAAAAATAAAACAAATCACAGGCTGATTTCTGATTTTAAATCATATTTGCATGACTTCATCAGGTGCTCAATAGCACGTTTGACATGTTATGTCAAATCATTGAGTGTTTGTAGACTCTTCCATTGTAGGTAAATTGTAGGAGGTTTGGTGGTGTTTAATAATGAAGCTTTAGCTTTTTGCATTTTTATGTCAGTTTTTCAATATTGTTTCCAACTTATTTTTCATGCACCAATGTTCATGCATATTTTCAATTTAATGCCAGATGAATAGAGAACTACCTGGTGTTTCTGACCAAGGTTGAAACATTTATATAATGACCCTGTTGATTAAAAACAGGATTATTACTCTTAAAGGAGAACCTTGATGTGAGAAGCTTGAAGCAAAATCAAACCTTAGGACTTCTAGCTCTTAAGGGATTGCAGAATGAGAAATACTGTTTTCATGTCTGGCACATTCCCATTTGTAGCTGAAGCTTGAAGTTTGGCAGATTGATAATTGAATTCAATCAATTCAATTCAATCAGCTCTATTACCAGAGCATATTTCATTTCTTCTGAGTATATGATAAATATGATAGCATATTTGTTGCTGTTGTTGAAAACAACACCTTTTCACATGTTGTCAATGTATCTACTCAACTGCTAAGTGTAATGTACTATTTTGTTGAAGCTTTGTATTATTTTTCTACTTATCCTAGCTGCTTCTTGATTTTGTTTTCATACTCATAATGTATTCATAATGTAATTCATAAATGTAGCTTGAATGGAGATGACTCCCTTTTCAGCTTGGCTACTGGGTGCCTCACTGCTGGGCATCAGCACCACGTGGAATGCCTCTGCTGCAGCAGTGCT
Source organism: Perdix hodgsoniae (assembly GCA_035772895.1). Taxonomy (NCBI): domain Eukaryota; kingdom Metazoa; phylum Chordata; class Aves; order Galliformes; family Phasianidae; genus Perdix; species Perdix hodgsoniae. Next base: position 395,367 of record JAPSGF010000039.1, on the reverse strand, counting down.
GCTGCCTCTGGCTCCTCTTTGGCCCTTATGGCTGCTTGAAGCTCAGAATACTTGTCTGTTTGCAGGCTGAGGCTGGGTAAATTTTTTGTGCAGCAGGCTTGGTATATCTTTGTAAGCTGGCAGAATAACTGAATCATCAAATCCTCTTGCATTCGGGTAATAACAACATGGTTTGGATAATTTTCTTATGCCACATGTTTTTGTAGGTGGGGGTCTGCCAGATTTTGATAATTTTCATACATGTCTCTCATCTTCTTTGTCTGTTTTTTTTTTTTAATTCAGTTTTGTACCAAGAGTAGAAGACGTGCTTTGGAAACACATTTTTTGTGGTCATGAAATTCTCTGAGCAGGGAAATAAAAGTTTTATAGATGAGAAGTCTTGCTGTTGGTTGAATCCTGACTAAAGTAGGAGTATCTGCATTGCCCCGCTGGTCTGTGGCAATGGCAGTGTTTACAGCAAGCATGGCTACTCCTCCCTTCTTTGAGAGTTAATAGAACAGTAGTTGCATTTGGAATGTCATCTTATTGCTAAAGCTTGAGTACTTCTAAAATGGATATATTCAACCGTTAATCATTGCCAGTAGCTGGAATCAGTCAAGTTTCTGAAGCTCTGCAAAAAGTAGCTTAGTTTACTTTAGCACCCGATTTGTAAACTAACTTACTTCAGGGTGGAGATTCCAGATGAGAATCCATTGTATTCAGATGTCATTAGAGAGCCTTTCTTACCCTTTTACCTGATTAGGTTTTGATCTAATTAGCCTCAGTCAACTCACTGAAATCTTTCCTGGTTGTTAACAGCATGGAAAATTTCATTCATCTGAATACTCTGTTCTTTTTGCTGTCCTTTTCCAAACAATATGTTCAATTGCCTGCTTGTTTGGTGCCTTTATTAATGTATGGAATGTACTATTGCACTTTATCACTGCTGAATGGCCGCTCTCAAAGCAAGGAGACGAGTAAAATGGATTTGAGCTGTATGTAAGTGAATGTTGTAGGAGTAAACCCATAGGTTAATGAAAGAGTTAATGATGCTGGAATGTCTCACTGCTCACAGCTATTAAGAATGTCTGTGCTTCATTATTTCCTCACGCTCCATTTTTCCATTTCAAAAAACCAGATGTCTGAGTGTTTCTACCCCTGCAGACCCCAGACACTGTTTACTAAACAGAAACAAATCTGGGTTCTTGGACTGTGGGTCTGACCGTTAGAGCCATTTGCTGGTGCTCTGTACACAGCATGTTTCACATGAAAATGCATAGGGCAGTGCTGCAAGTAAAGGACTGCAAGGCAAAATGAATAGACAAAGAGCAGTGTGTTGTTTTGTTTTGTTCTCTTCCTTTTTTGGCAGTGTCTGAGAACGGCAGTTAAAAGTGCTACTATAACTGTGATATTTGGGGAATAAAGTGAGCTACATCAGAAATTCAGAAAGTACTCTTTCGGGTACTCTCGTACTGGACAGAGCTTTATCATCACTTCTCTGTCTTCAGCTTGTGAATTAAAACCTCTTTGAGCAGTTATATCAGATAGTTGAAAAATTCTGAACGCTGTCACAAACCGATTAAATTTGATATAGTGCATTAGTCTGTAATCCCTCTTGCAAGGTGGAAGAGAAGTCTCATAAATCCCTGTTCCTCCTCCTGCTTTCCCAGCCTATTTTTTTTTTTTTTGAAAAGTCCATAAATGATCTTCTACAGTACTGCTACAAGAGCTTTCCTTTATGACCAAAAGTGACTGAATGTTTGCATATGGGTTTGTTTGTTTGCTTTTTACCCCAATTCTGTTTATTTCTTTGCTTACGTGGGGTATGTGTATGTGTGTCTTTTTTGTCTGGGCCACTTTCAGTATCCAGGCTACTTACACTTTGTTTTTTCAAGTTTTGTGTTGTTTTCTAGAGTTTTAAATTCCGCACTGCTAGTGCTGTTTCTAAAGTGTTTCTAAAACAACCGGAAAATATATGTTGAAAATGTTAAATACAAATTTATTTTTGTGAAGAAGATTATTCACTTAGCTTGAGCTCAGGGCGCACCATTCCATGGAACTAGACTAGTGTGTGCTGTGGCCTGCTGAATGTCACATCCTGGGCAGTCTGCATTTCTGTTCTGTGCTGCAGGATCTCCTCTCTTCTGTACGCTGGTTCAATTTTTCACTATCCTTTTGAACTCTGGGTACCAGAGTTGGACCCAGCATTCCCTGACGTATCTTAGTAATTACACTTGGAGCAATAACATTGCTTCTCTATGCCTGTATGTTGCTCCCTCACAATCCCCACAGAATTTAGAGTAGTGCTCACGCTGTGTTAGTTACCTGTGGATGACTTTTCTTGTCATCCACTTTTCTCGTTGTTTTTTTCCAAGATAAGTCTCTGTCTTTAGAGACTGGCAAACTGCTGTATTCCAAGTGTAACTGTTCATTTGATTGCATGGATCAGTGTGTTGATTTGAATGAGCTCTATTTACCTAGTAATGTCTTCTCCCTCTCATGTTTTGTGTCCTATTTCTCTTCGAAGTGACATGATCTGTGGCTATGTATCTTCCTCCAGAGTCCTAATGAAGAAATGAAATTTAAAACCAAAACTAGGGTAATGTGGTAGCTGGCTAGAAATACCACTACTTAATTACTTTTTTCCACTGACTGAAATATTTCTCTCTTCTTTTTTTTTTTTTTTTTTTTAACCTGCATAGTGAGTTGAGTGCTATAAACAAAATTTGAGATAATGTAGACTTTCCTTCAGGATTTGATTTTGTAATTTGACTCAAGACTCCTTGCAATTTGACTTAAGACTCCTCGCCACCCACACTAAAGCTGAGGCCAAATATTTTATTTGTTTGGATTGAGCTGTTCTCCAGACATTTGTATTTCTCTAATTGTGTCCAGGTGCACAGAACTTTTCCAAAGCTTGCATAACTTTTTTAAAAATTTTATTGGTGCTTGTGTGACTATTACACCACAGTAGTCTGTAGGCACATGGGATTCGATTCTTACTTTGCTGGACCGAGTCTATTCTGAGCCATACATAGCTAACACTGCCCACTAGACAATGTCAAAGCAAGGAAGGAATAAATCTAAGTATAATGCTTGATCTCCATGTCAGACAGCTTGTGTTAAGTATTTCTAGCTGCCTATAGAAATCAGGAAGAGGATATTCCCCCATAATTTAGATGTCTTTCTCTCCCATTGTGCAGAGCTCCTCAGGTCTCAAGTGCAAGGACAAAATGGCACAGATTTATTTGTGTGGAGAGGGAGAAAGATTATTGTATTCTTTTGATTTCACTGAGCTGTTTGGTATCAGGAAGTATATATTTGTCTAGGTGACATTCCCTATTACATGACATGTAACAGCAAAGGAAGATTTATTCTTCAGTTCAGACTGCTTTGTAAAATTGAAACCAGAAGAAACTGATCCCTGAATCTCTTGATAATATGGAAAATGATTTTTCTTCTGTAATCTTTGTATTAACGTGTAGCCATTGAATATTACACGTTTCTCTTTATCTGTAGTAGTATTCCAGGTTTCAGTACAACCTCACTTATGTGCCTCACCAGGAACTGAGCAATCTGTTCCTGCCATTCCTTTCTTGGGTCCAAAAGCATCAAGTGAGCTCTCAAATTTGATGCCTGAACTTTAAAAATCTAATACACATCAGAGCAGTAAGTTGCCTCATTTCCTAGGCTCTATAGAGAACTCAGCATCTGCTTTATGTCATGATTTTTTTCTTTTGTCCTTCTGAAGGGAAACTTGACTTCTAGCATTACAAAAAAAAAAATTGTCCACTGTATAGCCTGGCTAATTAGTCACATCTTGAAGTCCATGGGCATTTGCCAAATAAGTAGGCATTGGGGGTCACCAGCTGGACAGAATGTTCTTGCTAATGTACTCCTAGGAGAAATAATGTTTTCCAGCTTCTCTTTTATGACCTTTCAATGTAGGAAGCTGCAAGGGAGCTTCTTGTTTTGTTTTAAATTGAACAGTGAAAAATATTTTAAATTATGTAAAGTCATGGCAAATGTGTTAGATCTACATAGAGCCGACTGTTTCTCGAGGTGCACTGATGGTGTATACCTTCTAAATTTGTATCATGTTCCTCCAATAGCAAGAATACGTGTTTTATAAGTACTCAGTGCACGGGAACTGCTAATGGAGCATAGTTATTAATTAAAGCAGGAACATTCACTGGTCTGTTTTCTTCGTAGGAGTGGTAAAGACCAAATGCCAGCATGAGAAAGAAGTAGCTCTTGGAAGTGGAGGCACTTTCTTCCAAAGAGAAATAAGAGTTGGTCAGTTCATTCCACAGTGTGATGAACATGGGAATTACGTACCCACTCAGTGCCATGGCAGCACTGGATATTGTTGGTGTGTGGATAGAGATGGAAATGAGATTGATGGCACCAGAAGTGGCCCGGGAGTTCGACCACCATGTAAGTGGCTGAAGCACTTGTTTCTGTTGGGTGTCTCTTCTCCAGTGTGCACTGTCTCCCAAACATAGGGCACCTGAGATGTAGCACCAAATTAAAGCAATGCAGGCTTCTCTTGAATCAGTGACAGTTTGCCTCATGCTGCAACTCTTTGGCAACTTCATTTATGATTTTCCTTCAGCCAGGGCATCTGGACAGCTGTGATGAGATGGTTTTTTTTTAACTTCTTTCTTGCTTTGAAACTGTGAGGGGCCCCTGTAAGTTTCTGCCCTCTGGGAACCTTTGAATGGTATGGAAAATGGCTGCTGCCTCAGGAAATGAAGGATATTCCTTCCAACCTCTTCATCACTTCAACTGCAAAATAAGATAGGCTTTTTTGAACATATAAAGGAAGGAGCAATTACAGAGCTGAACATGAAAAGATCTATTATGTCAATTGCTTCTTCTCTGTCAGAAGAAGGGAAAAAAAAAAATCCGAAGCTTTCTGCATCTGATTAGAGTTGTTAGTGTCTACTTATCAGGCCATTCCCTATAGAAGCCTGTCTGTAATTGTCTCTGTATGTAACAAGGAGCCTTGTTACACTGCAGAAGCTAATTTTGTGCCATCTGTTTCTTTTTCTATGGACAAGGTCTGAGCACAGCTGCTCCTCCTGTTGGTATTGGACCCTCTGTTCGACCAGACACAATACCACTGCCTCCAGGAACACATTTGCTTTTTGCCCAAAGTGGGAAAATTGAACATGTTCCATTGGAGGGAAACAACATGAAGAAAAATGGTGCAAAAGCGCTCTTGCATATTCCAGTAAGTAACCTACTGTAAAAACCAACATGTCTTGGAGGATTTGCAATGCAGACAAAAGTGATTGTTTGTTATCTTTGTCATTTGATAATTTAAGTTTCAAATTGAATTTTTATTTTTTGTTAAGATTTTGGTATCTCAGCACTTTGTCACTGAATTTTTGACCTGACTATTAAAAAAAAAAAAAAAAAAAAAAAGATAACTGAGGTACAGAAAAAAGTTATTTGCTTTTAAAGAATAGATCATAGGACAGAAAAAATATTTGTAATCTCATATGCTCCCATCAGTTGACTGTATAAATATTCCTACCCTCACATTTCCATTGGTGTAAAAATCTAGAAGACCTGCAAGACCAGTATCTAAAGAGCCCTTTTTTATTCCTCTCAAATTTTTGTCATGCATCTTAATCTATTCCTGGTCTTCAATCATTTCTCAGTATTTCTTGGCTACAGATATACAGAAAATCTTTTTCTTGTTTCGTTTTTCATGTGCAGGCCCAGCAGGTGGTAGATATTTTTCCCACACTTCTTACTACTGTCTTGAGAATCTTTTTTCCTTGAAAATGAATCCCTGATGTTGAGAACCTCTTCTCCATTACCTGTGAAATACACAAACTCTCCCCACTTCCAGTTTTGCCTTTCATTTTGCCTGAAACATGGCATTTCTATTTTCATTCCAGAGTGAGAGTATTTATAATAGCAACAGAAGATATCATGTTGGCCAGCTTCAGTTCAGTAAATAGTACTGCAAACTGTGACGTAAGGGTGAAACTTAGCTTTTTTTCTCTTGTTCAGAGTTCTGCTGCAGTAGTGCTTTAAAGAAAGTACTTTTATTAGCAGAATTGGAAATATGATGATATAAGCACACAATTCAGAATCTCTGTCAGCTAATCTTATTACTTACTTGATCTAGCTTAGGGCTATCTTCAAGAAAGCTTTCAAAAAATAAGATTCAACTCTTCATTAATACTTTAATTAAACTCTCAGTCTCTGCTAATAGTGAGTTGTTTTTGTTTTTTTTTATGTTAACTTAGTATTGTCTATGTGGGAAGTGGCAGCATGAAGACATTTAGATTGTTCAGTACTTTATAGCATTATTGTAGGCTCAGTAATAAGTCATCTCTGTTCTGGTGCATGTTTTTGGACCAGTTCTCTAAGAAGCTGCTCATCTTTCATTTTCTGTCAGATGAATGAGACTCTTAAGTAGCAAAAGCAACAAAGGAGGTAGACTCAGTAATCCATGATAAATTAGCATTTTACCTGGAAAGTGCCTTTCATTTGCTTGGAGGGAGCTTACACTCTAAACTCAAATCTTCAGGCTTATCTTCTTTTGCCCAAAAAATCACTTCCTTCCCTATGAGAATATTCATTCAATTGGAAAGATTTATTTGTGAAGTATTTCCAAAACTGTTATTTAATGAACTTACTTTGCTAGAACTTTATTGTGGCAATTGATACATTTTAAGTAACTGCTGAAATGCAGCCATTGTGTGTGGAGTGATGAATATGCAGGAAGAATGAAAGGAAAAAAAGCAGATGAGGAATAATATAATAAGATGTTAGCAAGAACTTTCCTTAAATGAACATACATACTTTTTTGGAGTAAGCTCTGTGGATAGTGTCTGTTTGTTAAAAGGAACTTAAAATTAGAAGCACTATTCTAAGCTACTGTACAGTGACTGCCCACACTGTCCTTTTCTCTGCTTGATCTTATTTGCTTGCTGATCAACAGGACAAAGTTATTATTGGAGTTGCTTATGACTGCATGGACAAGATGGTTTACTGGACAGACATCAGCGGTCCATCAATCAGTAGGGCTAGCTTGCATGGTGGGGAGCCAACGACCATCATCAGAACAGGTAACAGCGCCAAGTTCTTATTACTTCCTGTTAATGGCAATCTTAAAGAGATGAATTTAATAATAATTCACAGGTGTTAAGTTAAGGTGTTGACCTTTAGCATTACAAGTGACTATTATTTGCATAAATGATACCCCCAAGAGCTTTGGTAACTTAAAATGAAGAAGGATTTATTTCCTGTGTAGTAGCACTTCACTGCAATGCTTGCGCTACATTACAATTTGGGTTACAGTTTTGGTGATTCTTTAATGCAGGAAAATCATGGAAGCTTTTCATCGGTCAGTGCATGTGCAGACAAAGGTGACCGAGTAAGAATTGTGTGGCTGGATTTTTGAAAAACTTTTGTGAAGTTCTTTGTAAAGAACCTCTGAATAGATTTAAAATGGTTCTCTGCTGAACTAATACTTTGTTATTGGCTGAATAAATGATAAGTAACAAGGGTAGCAGCAAATGAGGGGTGTTCATGATGGAATTGAAGTATCAAAAGCCTACAGCATTTAAAATTTCTTAAAAGGTTAAGAAGAAGGACAGGTTTAGGGAACCAAGTGAATGTGGAGCATGAGTGAAGAAACCCAAACAAGCAGCAAATGGAGCTAGAGGGAGGCACTTTTTACATACTCATTTGTGTCCTTGGGATCCTAGAATACTTGTAAAGTCAAGATACTAGAGTTTCTTGCTTTTGATCCTTTCCAGGTGTGGTCATTGAAATGTAGTAAATTAATTTAGCAAAATGATCAACTAGTTCTAAAACTCTACAATAAATTTGCTTTGGTTTTCTTTGGATGTGTTTTATATCTCTAGCTGGAGAATGTGATTCAGAATAGCCAGTTTGTTGGTACTCCATTTAGGCTCTCAGGGGCAATGGAGAGATGGGAGCAGCTTGGATTGTGCATTTGTCCTGGGAAGCGTTAAGGGAAAACTTAAAGCCATCCCTAACCACAACAGCAACTATTTCTGTACAACTTGACTGTATTTCTGTACAACTTGTTGGCTGAGGAATTTGTAGAACTTCCTTTTAATCCTAACGTTTTTAATCTAAGAGAGACTTTTAGTGATAATGTAAGCATATGTATGTATAACTACAGTGTCAGTGGAGAAAGGATTTCCAGTCTCTACCATTTGAGGGTCTACTCTTCAAGGATTTTGTCAGATTGTGTACTTTAAGAAGTGAAGGGAATTGCTATTGCTAAAAATTTGGTATATGTATGAATTGTTCTATCTAATGAGACTCTGTGTGAGTGCCTTGAAAGCCTTGCAGTATATAAAATATTTTAGGAATATTTGTGAAGGCTTTCAACTGAATTGGATTATTTTAGGTAATTCAAAGTACTTAAAACATACCACTGCTGCATGGGAACATTGTGTTTTTATCTGCTACAAAAAACACTTTATATGTAAAAGTATCTCATAATTTCTACTGTCTTGTTGTTCACATAGGGTGTGTTTGGTATTCCTGAAGAGATCGCAAGCAATGTTTCCCTTTACTTGCTGCATGGAAATGTTAACTGCATCTTTGATAAAGAGTCAGAACAATTTATGGTTGGATATTCAGTATTTGAATATCTCTGTGGTACTCAAAACTGAACCTTTAAAATTTCAGTAAATAGGAAAAAGCCTCGCTCTTAGAAAGCTCATGAGAATTTATTATTTTGTTTTGATCTTTGCCTTTTTCCTCTGGAGGGCTGCAGCTGCTTTCTTCAGTTCACATGTATTTTTGTGGAATGCACTTTTTTTGGTTGTTGTTGTTAAAGCTCTTGCAATCCAAGTTGAATTGCTCTGCAGAAACATGTTTTATTGTGGAGCCCCATCCAGTTCCCATCTATTCCTGCAGCTGTATTGCCTGTGGAGGCTTTCTGAGCTCTGCAGCTGTGGGGGCAGGTCAGGAAGGAGAGCTTCAATCTTTGTTGTAATTGCTTAAATTATATTAGTTGTATGTCTATACAAGCCTGTCTGTTTCCAAGGAGCAGAGCCTGTGACTGTACCATCCTTGGTGGCAGTGCAGCAGGGGCACATCTGTGTCACTAATGCCTTTTCTTCACAGGGACCATTTGTGTTGCACACTGTTTAACGGCTGTCAGTAAATACATTTGAAAATTAGTAGAACACTCATTTGCCGTGTTCTTTTGTTGCAGGACATCTAAGTGATGTGTAGATCACGTTTGAAAAGTTTCTTGACAGCAGGCTGGTATGAAGGGTCACTGCCTGTTTTGGAGTGACCACATGCAATTTTACTTCCTTTGGAACTGAAATCAGACTAGAAGTGATTTGTATTGCCTTTGGCCTCACAGCATCCCACACAGCCTTCACACTCCTTTTCAATGAAAGTACGAATATTGGAAAGTGTAGGAACAGCTTTTCCACAGTGGCTGAATTAAACCTTGAAGAGCTTTGTATTTATTTTGCATCTTTCATGTGGGTTAGAAATTACTAATGCTAAAGCAGAAAGGATGTTATCTGTTATTTCCTGTTGCTTTTGGAACAGCTAACTATCCAAGACAAATAGTGCACATACAGTACTAAAATACGTTCCAAAAAGGATAGCTGTGCAAAAACAAAGAACAGGATCTAAATTCCATCAGTTAACTAATAGCATTATCTCTAGTGCTTTGGAGCATACTTTCTGTATTGCTTTGGCTAAGCTTATTAAAAATCCAGTTTTCAAATGAGTGCCATGTCTGCCACCTACCAAAGAAAGGGGAATATTAAATGCTATAAAATCATTCTAGATCGTGACTTGCTAAGTAAGGAGGGTAGAGTAGGATTCTCATAGTCTCTATTTATTTGCCTGCTTTCAACTTTTTTCTTTCCTTTCCTCCTCAAGACAAGTTTGCTTGCAGTAAACATGATGGTTTGGTTCTTATATTTATGATTTAGTAAAACAGCCCAGTATAATGCATAGTATGAAGCATAAGTGAGCGTCTTAACTCCACCTATAATATAGGTGAAATCCAAGGCTTATGTAAAGGATTTGTTCCCAAGGAGGGAAATGTGCTGAGGGAGGCCTGGGGTAAAAGCTACTAAGCTTTTCCAACTAATGTGGCTTTTGTTGTCTACCACCTGAAAAGTGAAAAAAAATAATCTCTGTTAAGAGCTGTGAATGCTTATGAGGCACATGTTGCTAAGAAATGTGATGTCTATGAATACTTTTCTCTATTCTCTTGCAGATCTGGGAAGCCCTGAAGGGATAGCTCTAGATCATCTAGGTCGCAACATCTTCTGGACTGACTCTCAACTTGATAGAATAGAAGTGGCTAGACTGGATGGGCGCCAGCGTCGCATCCTTTTTGACACTGGCCTTGTGAATCCCCGTGCAATTGTTGTGGATCCTGTGAGAGGGTATGGATACCTGTTGAAAAGACACATGCCAAGCTTGATTTCTGAGAGGGGTTAAGTAAATTCTTACTCTCAGAAAGAGCATTCGAGGACAAAAAATCCACTACTAGCAAATGACCATTAATAATAAAGTGTCAGTGAATTAATGGCCCTCTCTGAAGTTCTCCCCTGACCATAAACTACTCTGATCAGTTCCATGTATGCTGCTTGATGTGCTGAAAAGAAAAACGTGGTTTTGAATGAATCCCATATATGCATGCCAAATGTTGCTGTTTCTGCTGCTTAGCCTGTGTAGACATGGTGGGTGGTGGAAGGAGTGCTGTGGATGTACATTTTAAACAGTCCACAGAAGTGTTGAAATAGAAATGTTTTTACCTGGCATCTAGCACATAACCTAAACAAAGAATGGAAAGCATTTCTTCTTGTGTTTGATTGTTTTCTTGTTATAAATGGAAGTATGACATTCAGTGTATCTTCATGATATTTTGTCACTTCAATATTCAAGGGCAATGTGGTGCTTCTTAATAATGTAACTGCTACTTTGGTAATGTAGTGTTATTTTTATCCTTATCCTACTTTTTTTTCCTTGATTACAACAGTAATTTGAGATCAGTCAGTCTTTATTTTTACCTTTTTCTTCCTCATAAGAAACCTGTACTGGACTGACTGGAACAGAGAAGCTCCTAAAATTGAAACTTCATACATGGATGGCACAAACAGAAGAATTCTTGTGAAGGATGATCTGGGATTGCCAAATGGGCTGACATTTGATCCTTATTCCTCAATGTTATGTTGGGTAGATGCAGGTAAGTAGGTGTTGAAGTCTATCTTCATAATACTAGCATACTAAGCACATCCAATACTGAGAAGATGCACAGCCAATTAGTATTTATAGCTCTTTGGGCTAGAACTTGGATTTCATGCCTTGATTTTTGGCTCTATTAGAGCCAAAATCTCAATTCATTTGTTCGTACTATCTCTGTTGGGTTCTGTGTAAGCTGAAAGATTTTAGTTCTGATCAAAAAGCTGTCTAGAGATACAGCAGGTATCCCCTCCCTGGAAGCATTCAAGGTGAGGCTGAATGGGGCTTTGAGCAACCTGGTCTCTTGGGAGGTGTCTGCCTCTAGCAGGGAGGTTGGAACTAGGTGATCTTAAAGGTCCCTTCCAACCCAAACCATTTTATGATACTATGATCAAGAGATGAATTCTGCTATTGACTTGTTGATTATGCTTAAAGACAAAAAGTATGCTTCTAATTCTCATATAAACTTTCTTTTTCCATCTTGCTGTCTTTCTCACTGTAGACTGCCAGAGATCTCTTCCTGTGGAGTGCTTTTATACTTCAAGACACCTTTCAAGTTAATGATAAAAAAGATCATCCTCTGTTTTTCACTGTAAGAAACTTTCTCTGGCCTTTAATCATTTCTCCCTCTGCTAACTTTCTTTTTTTCCCCATCTTTTATTCTCAAATTTGTCTTTTCTTTTTTTCTCCTAATTTTGAAACTCACTAGTTAACAAAATTCTACAGATGTTTCCATTTGCTAGCAGTGTTCCTGAGGTGTGCAGCAGGCTTAAAACTAGGCCTTTTTACGCCTTATTTGCATCTATAAGTTAGGTATTCTTCCTGCAGTCTTGCCTTGGTTGCCCAAGCCAGCAATTATTTTGCAAACGTGCTTACCTAGCTGAATTTTAAAAGTGCCTTCCAGAGGAGGTAGAACTGGATAGTTGTTGAAGCATCCCTCCAGATTGCAGGAGACCTTTTGTCAGCTTCTACTTCAGCCTGAGGATGCTGGTTTCTGTACCAGGAATTTCAACTTGTGAGCAATGGACATTTGTGCTTCTGTAAGTTAGGTGCTGTGCTGATTACGTTAGCACTGAAGTGTTTTGCCTTCCAGTCTTTGACACATTTGGAGGTTTGGCATGGGAAGGCCTTTGGCTGAGCAGCAGACTGAAGTGACATCCAGAAAATTTTAGTCTGTTTGTGCTTGCATGTTTATGCTTATCCTTTCTTCCTCATGAGACCTCTTGGTCTTTGTTTTGAAGAAATGGAATTGTTTCACTTCACCCAGGTACCAAGAGACTGGAATGCATGAACCCTAATCAGCTTGGTCGACGAAAGATTGTTGAAGGAATTCAGTATCCTTTTGGTGTGACAAGTTATGGGAAGAATTTGTACTACACAGACTGGAGAAGGTATGTTATCTGCTGAAGAAATTATGGCATGCTTTATTCTGTTCTTCTACTTGGTAGGAAGTGAAACTTATACTGCATTTCTCATGTCTGACATATCACACATTCCTCTTCTTTTTTTTCTTTTTTTTCTTCTATTTCTAGCAATAGCTGTTGCAGGACGGAGTGATTCTGTAGAGCTGACCTATTGATGTTGCCACTTAACTGAGTTTTCTTCTTAGCATAGTCTTCTAAGAAAATACAACACTAAGCATTTTGGGGAAATGAGTGGGAGTTAACATGCTTCCCTTAAGACTTTAGTTGCTGCATTGTAGAGGGCAGAAGTTTAGTTACTTGACTTTTTATGCTGGTTGTTATCTGAGTACTTAACCAGAAATAAGAGCACATTTTTGCTGTCTTGATGACACTTCCTTTGTTGCAATTAAACTAAAACATTGAAATGCAATGAGACTTAGAGTTTACTATGTATTTACAGAAAAAATACCCAGTTAATGTATTTTTAACTGTCTTTCCTGGATGTAAATAGTTATGTGGGCTCTATCTACAAACTCGTATACAAATGATTCTATCACTCGCAGCAGAAAGAGCTATTAGTGTGTTTAAGGATTCCCAGGCTAGAACGTAACAGCTGGGAAATGCTATTCTGGATAAATGGGAATCTGTTGAAGTTGTGTCAGTTACTGCCCTTTGGTTTCTAGGAAAGAAAAAATCCTTTTGACAGTGTTCCTTCCAAATATGAGGCTCCACCTGGAATACATTGCAATCATTCTGTGTAATAGCTGTGTTGCATATGTCACAGAAAATATGGGACTGCAGAATATGTAATGCATCAAAACCACTAACAGATGTGTTCCTGTAGAGAGATGTGCGTTTGGAAGTACCTCCAAAATTATTAAGTTGGCTCCCTGCTACTGAATCTCATTGCTGCCTAGGATGAGCACTGTGATATATGTATTTGAGTTGTCCATACAAGCTGAGGTCTTGGGGGATTTTTCTTCAGATATCACTCTAATTGTGAAAAAAGAAGCAATTCTAGATTTCTTCCTTCTTTTGTTTTGTTTGTTTTGTCTTGTACTCCTATATTAATCTCAATTCTGTATATTCTCTCTTGTGTTTGTCAGGGATGCTGTTGTAGCTGTGGATCGCATGGTTTCAGTAGAAAATGATAACTTCCAACCTCATAAGCGCTCCCGTCTCTATGGAATCACTACAGCTTTTGCTCAGTGCCCAGGAGGTAATACAGATGATCCTCAAGTTTTTCCAGCTGTGCAGCATCTTAGCACGTGAATGAACTTAGCCCTTCAGTGAGAGTGAGAGCTGTTACTACCACCTGATGTAGGTAGTTAGTGAAGGTTTGCTTAGATTTCGGTCTTCAGAGAAATTAAAAATTACAATTTTTTTTTATAGTTGTCATGTCCAATCATAACAGGCAGAGGAGTCTTGTTCCATCATCGGACATGGTTAAAGCTGCTGTCTTGTTGGTATCTAAATTGAATCCTATACTTGTGGCTAGGGCTTTATTTACTCATTTTTAATTTCAAACTATAGAAAAAAATGGTCTTGCAGGTTTCTTTAATGAAATCCAGTGTTTTTAAAATGGGAATGTTCAAAAAACAGCAGGTGGCATTGTGGGCGGACTGATCTTTCTGCTCTGTTAAATGTTAAGCTTTTCAGATATGTTACTGAAAAGCCCCCTGTGAAACTTAGAAGAGAGAAAGTTGATAGCCTTGAAATAAGTTTACTCTTTGGGAGGCCATGCCACTGTCCAGTTCTTCCACTATTCTTTTCAAATCACTGTTATTAGAAGAGTTCTCTTTTTTTAGTACTATGTGGCTAGATTTATAACTGTGTTGTTTTAACTTCAGGCCTAAAAAAATCCTAAGTATTAAAGTATTTGCTCTAGTTATTCAATATGTACTGTAAAAACTTAATTTCATGTCTGATTCAGAGCATTAAAATATGCATATGAATTTCATAACTAAGAAATCAGGCATTTTATTCCTAGTAGTTAATTAGTTGGTTAACTAGTTAACTTGATAACATTGACTACTAGTTAATAATTAATTTCCATTGCAATAGGCACTGTGTAACAAAATGACAGTCTGTGCTGTGACTAAAAGATTATATTTGTAATTATAGAAACCTTGACATTATTTTTTTTCTTATTTACTTCAGATGTTTGTCTCCGACTTGTCTTTCCCCTCAAATCCATTTCTTTGGGCACTCCCTCATCTTTCATTTTACCCCTTGATGTTAGTGCATTCCTCCCTAAATCCCCTATTTTTGTGTTTTTGCTAGTCATTCCTCAGTGTTTTTCTAGTGGAAAGGTGAGAATGAAGTTCTGTACCATTTTGAATTTGGTCTTCATTTGTTGCATTTCACATTTCCTTACCCTATCATCATTGTAATGTCTGTGACCACTTAGCCAATTTATGAAGTACATTTCTGAGCATATTTTTTGTTGTTCCCTACCATGCTCTGTCCTGATATCTGGACCTTTCCTTGAGGTGAATATCAGAAGCAGAGATCTGATGACTTTGATCTTTCCAATGCATAGTTTTTTCAATCTCAGTTTGTTTCCCTGACGTGGTTATGAATCTGCATATTTTGCACATGCGTTTGGATTTTATTGTGGGTTTGCTTTTGCTTTCCTTCAACATTTTTTTCTCTCTTCTTTTTCAGGACATAACTACTGTACAGTGAATAATGGTGGCTGTACTCACCTCTGCTTGGCTACCCCAGAAGGCCGCTCTTGCCGCTGCCCTGACAACACAGTTGGAGTGGATTGTATAGAAAGAAACTGAGTATTAAAACAAGCTTTCAAGCAGCAGGCACCTTCTGGGAATGTGCCATAAACAATTCAGATCTATCAACACAATCAGGCCCTAGAGATAAGTGCTGCATGCTGTTGACTGCAAGCCATAATGCGCATATGCAGACACACAGGCAATGACTGTTTTGTAGCAGTTAGGCAAGACAGAGCCATCCAGGTTAGGTTCAGCTCCATCTTAATCCTTGTAATACAATGTTTTTGCTTTGAAAGAAAAACGTGGAGGCCTTAGTTGTACCTGAGTCAGGCTAGGAGGAAGTGTGTCTTAGCTGAATACGGAATGGAGTAGAGGATGGTGTGATCTTGAGACTGGGTTGTACCTCAAAGCACACAGCAATTATCTGTATGATGGTATGTTTGGCCCTCTGCATATGTGAAGGCTGTATTTTTAGCTGAGAAGCAGCCAGAGGTTCCCAAGGATGGAAAGATGTAGGTGAGAGCACCTGGTAATATCACAGTTTTGATGCCTAACTGCATTCATCCCCACTACCAGTCTTTGAATTTTCTAAACTTGAATCTCAACTTTTTGACTTGTTGTTATGAAAAATAGTTTATCCACATGCTGTCGGGGTATTATTTACTACCCTCATGTGATTCATACCCACGGCATGTGATTCTTTATAGTCAGGACTGCGTAATGGCTGTGTTTGAAGTTTCTGCTGGAGTTTGAGAGATTTATTTTTCTTCCATCTGAAGTAGATTCCTTAGTATTTTCCTAAAATCCCCTGAACAAACTTTTAGATTTAGATCTCAGATGCTGATAGTTCACCAAAGAATAGATATTGATTCATTTGGAGGTGTTTGTTTTTGAAAGAGAGAGTCATATTTGTTTCCTGAGAGCTTTTAAAATAATATTTCTATATTTGATTCTTTAAGCCTGAAAATGATCTTTGAATTTTATTGTAGCCATCTTTCTTCTTTAGCAAACTATATTATGCTTTTTTTTGGTAAACCATAAGAAACATAGCAGTTAAAAATCTGATTTCCAAAGGGTTGGCTGTGTCTTAGTGCTTAAAGGTAAAAAGCATTATGTCCCCTTTGTGTACCATTGCTGAGTAACAGCAAAAAAGTAAGCTGAAAATCAAAGCAAACTTGAAGCACATTTTCAGCATTACCAATAAGCTGGAGTTGGGAGGCAAAATCAAAAATGTATATTCTTAATGTCATACTAAACAAAGAGTGAAGTTTAGCTTCTGCACAGTGTGTTGTGAAACAAGCTCACATGCAAGCCTGTTTCTGTCAGTGTACACTTCACAATGCTGTGATAAGAGCAGTAAGCTATTAATATCCCTATTTCCTCACTCCCTTTTCAGATGCTACAGTTAAGCTTCATAAAGAGCCAGTTCTGAGTCTTAATGTGTGACATCTTCCTCTTTAATTGTATATTTATCATAAAATAACAATGTAAACATTTTAAAGATATTTTGGTGTAACATTTTATAGCAATTAATTCATTTTACTCATACACTTAATCAGGTATTTCTTTCTGTAAATATCAAAAATGTTTTGAAATGAAGGTGCTTGATAATTCTTTCTCCAGAATTATTCACATATCTGGTGAAATATTAAAGTTTACACTCTGTACAGGTATCTACAGTATGGTCAATAAAAAATGTTTTGTTTTTTTAATTTTATCATTTTCTATTTAAAAAAAAAAGTCCTACCTGCAGACGGAAGTGATATGCAGTGTCTGAACTCTTCTTGTACAGGTCTGGGTTTAGCTAACTCTTCTATGTAGTCATGATTTTTCTCATCTGAGATGAAATAGAGCAGCACTTTTAAATTTTAAAAGCAGTAGGATTATTTTATGCCAAATATGAGAGGACCTGAAGAACAAATAGATTCCTCTGTGTTGTGACTTGGATTGCACAGGCCTTTTACTGGTTGTTAACTTTGTTTAACTTGGTCAGGTAAACCTAATTCAGTTGTACCATACTAAACACTCGTGCATTAGTGGAAATATAGGGCAAGGACTACAGTAAGCGAGGGACAGAATGCACTGCTTTTCCCAAAGATGGCCTGGGTGCAGAGTTTTGAGGGTGCTTTGTCACTTGGTGCTGCAGCATGTGAGCTGCTGTGTGTGTTGTACCTGCAGATTGAAATCAGTGAAGCAGTGCAGCCTGTTGGAGGTGGTGATGCTCAGGTTTAACTCCTTCGCTTTTACTCTTGCAGTATGCCAGTGTCAGATCTGGATGCAGTGACCAGGATCAGATTGTTCCGTGATTGCCAGGCAGGTCTGTAGTGACAGGGCAGGCTAGTGTGCAAGCTGGGGAGTTGGTCTCTTGGCCAGGATAAGGATCAATGGGGTGGCATGGCTGCGGCAAAGCTTTTGGCAAGGCTCAGGGTGAGAGCCTCAGCTAAAAAGCAGCCCCCAAGGGAAGGAGGCCCTCAATGGGGCCTCTCAGAAGCGGTGTTTGAGGACAAGCCTCTGCTGAGGTTTCTTTGGGCTTTCTTCATACCTCCTATGAGCCAGCTGGCGTCATACAACCAGCTCAGCTGCTAGCAGTGGGAGTGTGCTCTGGGTCATGGTGCTCTGGAGTTTCCTTTTTGCTCTAAATGTTTGCTTCCTCATTCAGGATGCCTAAATATTTGGCCTCAAAGGTGTTTTATGGTGTTGCATTCCTCATTTTAATTGTAGTCCGTGGAGAACCCAATCTTTTGACATTTTGGCATTGGCCTGTGGCAGGGTGTCTGTCTTGTGTTTATCATAATTTTTGCAGTTAAACGTTCACAAGTATTTTGAATGAGACATTACAAATGTGAATTTTCTCTTTCCTCCCTCCAAACATGGAGAATTAATGGCATCTTTCTGTAACGCTGTGCTTTTCTCATGCTAACGTGGATCTAATTCATCTACGGAAAATGAGATTTCTTCAAAATTAATTTATCGTAATAGTCTGGCACTGTAATTATGTCAGTTTCTGTTGTTATGGTGTTGGAAGAGATGATTAATTAAATGTAATTATAGTTCTTTTTTTCTTCCTACCGAACAGTAGATTTCCAGGTTTTCCAGGAAAGAACAATTAATGTAATGGTTAAACAAAAGACTTATTACATAGCTAAGTGAAATGTTTTTTAAATACTTCCGTTCAAATCTTCTACCATATATAAAATAATAAATGGAAATGTTTAGCAGTGATGTAAAAAGCTGCAAACAATTTTAGTTTATAAAAGTCATATTGACTGCCTGATGAACCACTGGAGTGCTTCGGCCCCCCTTCCACCTGAAGGATGTTTAATAATGCTGCTTCACTCACTCTTTAACTACTCAAGAACTCTCCTCATGGTGAAAGTCCAGTGTGGCTTACTGAACCCCAGCATCACATCCAGTATATTTCCAATTTGGCAAACTGCTTACTCTGCAATTCTCCAATTGCACAATTTTGTCGCAACATATTAGAATTTTAACTCTTAGACATATAATTAAGAATGACAGATGATTAGTAGGGGATAATGTCCCCTCAGTGACAGTGTCACAGTGCATCAGCTTAACCTATGGTTAAATGCAAATTAGAGGAGGTGTGTTGTGCAGTTGATCAGGGATATTGGTGACCAGGGGAATGGAGTTCCTGAGCTGGGGCAGCCTCTATGGAGGCAGAACCGTACCAAGAGCCAGTAGTGCTCAGAGAAGCAGCAAAGTAGGGCTGAGGACATGGTGAAGGAGATGTTTTGTTTGAAGATCTTGCTGGGAAAGAAGAAAAAAAAAAAAAAAAGGGGCGGGGGGGGGAAAAAAAGGTTGTGAAACGCACATGTTTGCAGAGAATACAGTTGAGAGACACCCCCTGCTTGGCCTATTGCCTCCAGCATCCAAGTCCCCAGCTGGGGATCTGGCAGCAGTTTGTTCATTAAGAGATTGAACCACTTCTTATGTTTAAATTCTGCCCCACTTGAAATCTGTCCTTTATCTGATAAATAAGTTTAGAGGCAATCTGTCGGTAACATAGGTGAAAGCTTTGAAAACTTTCCTACAAATGTACATATTGAGGACTCTGGGGCTCTGCATAACGAACAAGAGGCTCAGCTGCCCTGCAGCTCAGCAAGTGGAATTCCCTGCTGCCTTGTAGCAAAGCAGATGGAGCTACAGTAACATTTAATTCCTTTCCTTTCCAGTTCTGGACTTGGTGAACAAAGGAAAGCTGCTAGTCTCACAAGTAGCCAGCATGGCATATTTCAACCTTTGGCTTCTTTATTTCAAGTATTCACCAAAACCAATTTCAATTTGTAGTCCCTTTGCTCTGGGCAGGCAGTGTTTCTGACCTGATGCGCTATGTGGAGGACACATGAGGCATACAAAGGGGTTGTGTAATGAGAAACACGGTCTGCTGTATAGATACTGATGGGCCATGTCACACGGTGGCTGTGCATCTGACCCAGGAACTTGTTTAGTGGCACTGAGAATGGCAGTGGGAATCTTCCCAGGAGCTGCATGTAGGTTATGGAGAAAGGGCAACTGCGGTGAAAGGCAACTGAAGGGGAAGCAGATCTTGAGGCAGCAGCTGCTGATCTTTGTGAAGGAGGGAGGAGCAGCTAGCATGGGGGCTGTGGTGCTTTTGTGGTCAGTACTCTGCTGGCGGTAGGGCAAGGAAGATAAACTTGCAAAGTCAATGGTTTTGGAAACCATTCAAGTCTCTTCCTTTCTCACTAGAATCAGAAATTCCCACTGACCGCAGCACTCTCTTTAGGCACTGTGGTTCTTCCCTGCTTTATGCAGAGAACAGACCTCAGCAGATAGCCCAGAAGAAAGCCAGAGCAACAAAGCAATGGTCTGCCATCAATCTGCTAAGCATCTCCAGCAGCTGGAATCCAAAGGTCCCTGATGATGCATTTGTAAGCATGAGATTCTTTCCCTTGTCGAGTACTGAAGGCTATCTTAGTGGTTATTAACCTTTGAGCAGATGTATCTAATGTATTTTTAAGTGATTGTACTTTAATCATTTATCTTAGAGGCCTGTTGCCCTTTCAAACATATACATGAGTGGGAATGGAAAACCACATAGTTAATTTCTTTCTCTTACAAACATGAGGACCTTCTAGGTTCTTGGACCATGACACTGATTCCTGCAAAACAATAAGAGTTTGATGTGCTGCAGTCAGTATCTGTGCTTACATGCCTTGTGACTCAGCTGTCATGATGACATGCCATTGTGGCATTTTCAGCTGACCTTAATCTGAAGATTAAGTTGTTTCAGCCAAAATCTTGGCACATCGTTTGCTAGAGCCTCTAATGTGTTGCATCCAGCTAATAAGACAAAGTAAAAAGTCTGGGATGGCCTCTGTAGCAGTTAAAATGTATTTGATCCTGGGCTCAAGATTTTGTATGGTGTATCTCACCCGGGTAGACACATCTACGTGCTGTCGTGGCAGGATCAACTTCCAGCAGTGTCAGATGGCTGTGGTCTTCATGTACTTACTGTGACTTACTGTGTCTGTGACTTATGCTCCACTGTCTGATAGATTTTACTGACTAATTTTATGAATTTAGGAGACTGTATTTTGCCAGGAAAGATGTTTTTAATGTTAACCGTGGATTAATACAAGGAAGAGGAAATTGTTTCTCTCAGGGGAAGTGCTGTCAGTGATTGATATGTTCCCTGTGAAATCCCAGTCCCCACTGGGTGTTTCCTGGAATCCAGACTTTTTTGGATACAAGTCGGCAGTACTTGCGTTTGCTCAATCAGTTCATAATTTGTCTGCTGAATTGACATCTCTCAGGGACAGCCGTGAGGGTCTGAAAACATCTCTAAATTGTACATTTGTTCTGATAGAGTATTTTACTACTAGTGAAACAAGAAAATTTGCATTCGTTTTTGTTCTCCAGTTCTGTGACTGATTTATATTTCTACAGTTATGCAATTTGTATTTTCTTCATTTTCAGCTTGATTTTTACTAGAATGAAGAATTGCAGAGGGAAGAATTGCATGTTCTTGTATAAAAAAAAACTTCTTAAGACATCATTTAATGAGCAACAAATGTACAACAATTAAGAAACACATTAAAATTTTGTTCAACATTTTTTATCAAGAAAAATGTTTTCTCCTAAAGCTTCAGCTCTTATAGACATGACCCCCGATGGTCTTGACTCCAAAACGGAAGTAAAAAGACGAGTGCAGCACTATAATTTTTTCCTTCTATTTTAAGTTTATTTAGACTTTATTTAGACATAAGCACTTATTTAGAGGAAGAAACCTCTGCAATTTGTCCAGTCCAGTGCCCTGGTCAAAGTCAGAACAACTTCCATGTAAGAGCAGATTTGAGAGCAGATTGCTCAAGACCTTGTCTTGCCAGCTTCTGAAATCTCAAAAGATGGAGAGGATGCAGGAGATGCATTCTCCATGGCAACATCTTAGGGCTGAACCACTCTGCTGTTCAAGTCCTCAAGTCCAACATTTTCTCAAAAGTTCAGTGGGGAAAGAAGGGCTTTCATGTAGCAGATTTGTTATGCTGAAGTGAATTTAGAATTGGTATTGTCACAGGAAAGGGAACCGTATGAAACATTTGAATGAAAGGTTCTGTCACTATAAATACTTATAGGGTATAATATAAACAAAATTATTTAACAGCAATCTAAAACACAGTATTGAATGTGGAGATGGTTGTGTGTAGTGGAAGGCTGTGATCAGAGATGAAATCTCTTATTTTCTGTATGTCTGGATTTCAGATTCTGGATGGATTCCTTTCTGAGTTGCCATTGGTCCCATGAGCTGGTGGGATGTCTAAAAGACAGTCAGTTCAGAACCAGGATATCATTCAGGAGAACACAGCTGAGCGCAGGCAAGTCAACAGATTTAATCCTTGATGAGAAGGTATAGCACCAAGCTGGGTAATACATGCAACATTCTAAGTTTTTGAAACATTTAAAACATTTTAAATATTTTAAACCCAAATCATTCTATGATTCTTTGATTTGTAATGCTCATGCTTAGGATAAGTGCCTAACTTGTACTTGTCTGTGCAGGTATCGCTTTGAGGAAAATATGAAGGAGAGCTCTTTTAAATTACAATCAAACTGCCTTGAAGTCATGGGTTTCATCGTTGACTTGTGAGCAGCACAGGCAGCTCGAAACACCTGTCCTTATCAGCTGATCAAAGGGTCTTAAGCTGATTTATTTTACTTTATTAATTCAGTTGTAAATCACTCCTTTCTCCTCTGTGACACATTTAAATAAGTTTTTGTTGCTGTTTTGTTTTTCTTACATTGAAAGAATCGTATTTTGTAGCCTTTTTACTGCAGGGTTCGGTCTAGATTGGCTGTGGTGCCTTTTTTCCATTGCACCTTTCGTTTTTTTCTCTCGCAGGCATGGTTCCTACTCTCGCTGAGGCTGAAGCGTGCCGGTTCAGCCCGCAGCTCCATACTCTCGTTGCTTTGTGCTGAGTAGCGAGGCCCCCTGGTGCCCGCTTTGCCAGCAGCTGGGAGCGGGGGGAGCAGCGCGTTGTTTTTCCCGTGCTTCTTTCAGGGTAAAAGAGGAGTAAAAGTAGGAGAAAATGCTCCTTCCCAGTGCAGGTTGTGGTCTAGGTCCCGAATAAGTAACTTTTACAGTTTTATAGCTTTAGTTGGCTCTGAGTGTTTTTATTCAGTGCTCTTCTAACCTTTCTTTTTCTTGCCATTTTCTTCACGGCAGAATGGCTTTACTGTGGCTGTCAAATGAGAGATGCCAGACCACACCTGAAGCTCCCCAGTAAACAAGAAGGGTATCTTTTATTTTCAGACTGGCTTTTATGGTCTTTATTGCTTGCTTGGTTGAGCAATGGTGATAGTATTTGCTGTTTGGATTTCTTGTATCCATTTTCCCCTTACTTTCAGAGAGGACATTTTGAATTGCTTGAGCCCTGGCCAGCATTGCCTTCTTTGCAGTTAGATACTGTGTAAGTCATTGCTTCTGCTTATGCAAGAACCCACATCAAAGACTTCTCCTTCCAAGTTTTAAAGATCATACAGAGATCAGAAATAAGACTTTGAAAAGCCAAATCTCGCTGGAAAAGCGCTTACCCAAAGTATCAGCAAGCTGATCTGAATGCTGCTTTCTGGTTAATGCAGGTGTGGTGACAGTGCCCGTAACCGATGCTGTTTGGAGGTATACGGCCATAAAGCCTGATTAGTGCCCTGTGTCAGTCTGTTCTAGGGTCTTATTCGAGTGCTTCTAATGGGCAAAATACTGAATCTTCTTGCTGAGGATCTTTCTGGAATTGGAACAAAAATGTATCAGTTGTAGTGATTGACAAATTCAGGAAATAATAGCAGCTTCTTGCATTGTCAGTAGTTTGCAATTATCATTTGAAATGGTTTTCCAATGGATATAGTCCCTCAGTATCTTGTTTAGGAGCAGTCTGATGTGAAGAATTCAGCAATGTTCTTCAAATCAGTTGTCTCCTAGTTGAGGGCTGGGAACTGTCTTATGTTTCAGTTTTGTTTCTTTGGCTTTTATCTGCCCTCATTTAAAGGTGTTGTTTTTTCCAGCCTGCAGTGCTCAAGAACAGCTCTGCAAGGAAAGTACATCTTTGGTATTTGCAACACAAATTTTATTTAATGCTTTCTTAAATCTTCACACAGTATGCTGTTTTGATACTATGGGAGATTAATGTCTAAAAAAGCAGAATACAGTTCAGTGTTAATTTTAGCTGTTGTTTATAGAAAGAACTGCTATGCATTTAGAGCCATTTATAAATAAGATATTACTTTTTTCACTTCTTGGTTATGCACTGCAAGCAGGATGGTAAGTGATCCATTTTGTGTTGGCTATGCTGGCTGGCTTGAGGAGACTCTTGGCTGATAGTATGGCTTCCTGGTGTTTCTCTCTTCCCAGTAGAATAAAGGCCAATTCTAAAATTAGATATAAATCACAATTTTAATTGCACACAGTTCTTATATATTGTTAGTAGGCACTAAAGCTCTTTTCCTGAAGTCTGCCAAGATTTTTTGACAAAAAGAATTGTTCAGTTTCACCTGCTTTTGGCAGTAGAAGATTTGAGATTCATGCCCCTCTCCTCTAAAAGCTCTATTTCTTTCAAGCATGGGAAAGTGATACAGACTTTGTATCTTGCTATCAAGCTTTTTCCGAACACCTGTTCGGATCATCACCTGTTACAGGTGTATTTCACTTCCTTACTTTATCTTACTCCTCAGTCTCAGTAAAGACTTTCTTCCTAATATCTAGTTTAAACCCACTCTCTTCCAGTTTAAAACCATTTCCTCTTGTCCTGTAGCCATATGCCCTTATAAAAAAAAAAATCCCTTCCTAGCTTTTCCGTAATCCTCCCTCAGGTACCAGAAGGCTGCTGTAAGGTTGAAGCCTTCTCTTCTCCAGGCTGAAGAACCCCAGCTCTCTCTGCCTGTCCTCATAGAGGAGGTGCTCCAATCCTCTGCTTATTTTTTCTGGCCCTCCTCTACCTGCTTCAACAGCTCCTAAGCTCTTGTGTTGGGGGTCCCAGAACTGGTTGAGTTCTGCAGGTGGGGTTTCACGAGAGCAGAGGGACTGAACCACCTCCTTGACCTGCTGGTCACACTTCTCTTGATGCAGTCCAGGATATGGTTGGCCTTCTGGGCTGCAAGTGTGCAGTGCTGCCTTATTTTGAGTCTCACAAACTGGCACTCCCAAATTCTTCTTTTCAGGGCTGCTCTCAAGCCATTCTCTGCCCAGCCTGTATTTGAGGGATTGGCTCAACTCAGATGCAGGACCTTGCACTTTGGCCTTGCTGAACTTTATGAGTTTGGCACGGGCCCACCTCTCAAGCCTGTCCTTCTCCCTCCGGATAGCATTGCTTCCCTCTAGCTTGTCAGCTGCACCATTCAGTGTGGTGTTGTCTGCAAACTCGCTGAGGGTGCACCACTGAGATGAGCACCACAGGCAGGAGAGCCTGAAGTGCTGGGCCTGGAGAAAATGAGCAGAAGCAACTGCGTAAAAATGGTATCCATGAATCTCACAGCTTACCTCTGTTACTAAGTTGGAATTAGCAGGGTGTGCTAGTAAAGAAGATGGTTTTGAAGAGGAACTCAATAGCGCACCAGAACTTTAGTGACTTGTGAGAGGAAGATTTTTCTACAGTAACATGAAAGGCTGTTTAAAAAGGAAGTGGAAAATCTCTTGTCGGGTAGAACTAGACTGTGGAAGTGTTTTGAAGAATGAACAAGAAACTGGTTACAAACAAGAGGTAGATGAAGTTGAGGACATTTAGAAAAATAATTGAAAAGAGTGCCCATGATGGTTCAGGCAACACAGAAGAGATATCTGGATCAGCAAAGAGGAGGTGAGTTGCCAAAGCATGGGGTGAATGGAAATGGATGACAATTTTAGCGGTGTTAATTATGGACCTGAATGATGGTATTGCTGGAAGAAGGGAATGCTTCACAGGATGGGCAGAGGGAGAAGTTTCAGAAGGGAGGCTGGTGGTGTGTCCCGACCTCTAAGACACAGTGCAGTTTGCATATACAAAAGGCAGTCTGCATTTCATTAATACTTTACATAAAGAACTGCTAAACAATAATCGTCCCATAATACTCTACAGTCCCAGCTAGGGGGCTGTGATCCTTGGAGAACGGGAAATAAATGAAGAAAAATCGCAGAGTTGCAAAATGAGCTGAAACAAAATGTCAAGCATTTTGCAAAGAATTCTGTTCCCTTCCAAGGAATGCTGAGGTTAGAGCTTTGCACTATTTGGTATTTTCACTACATATTTTGGCTGGTGGCATTGTTAACCCTTGTTTTGCATTTCCAGTTTTAAAATCTGCAGTCTAATAAAGAAAAAGCAAAGAGGCTAGCCTTTAGCCAAAGAGGAAATATTTAAGGCCAGAACTTGCATACCTCTTCTCAATAGCAAATGGTAGTGCTCTGCAGCTCTCACTTCACACTGACAAATCAAGGGAGCAGAATCTGGTATCATTTGCATTAATTAGACACTTGTTTTGTTTCCGCAAGTTGGTCTTCACTTTTATATTCTGGTGCAGAAATAATGGCCATTTTCATGCCTTTCCTGTTCTCTGGTTTCTGTGGGCCTGTACAGCACCAGAGCAAGGCATAGCATTTGTGAATCTACAGAAATTTATAATGGATTACTGTGTTAAAGGCTACTGTGGCTTCAGCTTAGTCTGTTTCTCATACCTTCTTGAGCAAAGCCAAAAAGAAGCACAGAGGTAGGACTGCCTTTGAGAGAACTGTGTTGTGTGAGAAGCCAGGGCAAATATGCCTCTTTGGTAACTATTTCAAGAAGGTGCCTGAGCTGTATGTTCTACCATCAGTGTGTGCACAGCTGCTACTTTAAGGTAATTGAACAATGACTAGACAAAGCTCTATAGAGTTGATTGGTCTTTTTTTACTTGTTGGATGCCCTATCAGAGTTGGTTGCAGCCCAGTTAACTGTTAGCAGGTAAGTTTGTGAGCTGGGGCATTCTGTGAAGCTGGGTGCTACTGCTGTTGCCAGCATAGGCTGAAGGTGGTCCTGCCTGTGAGGTGTCTTTCTGGAGAGCCAGGGGCGCAACTGGAGCTTGCCCCAAAACAGCAGTTTGGAAAGGTCAGATCTGTCTTGCAGATAGACATCTTGGCTGCCTACTTAGCTTGATCTCCAGACAGCAGCACTTTCTGCTGAGGCAGTGCTTGAACACATCTGTCCAAACACAGCTTTAGCCCTGTCCGCTGCTGGACCTCAGTGGAAGAACTGTTGGTTTGGGCAGGGCTCTCTAAGGGGCAGACAGCCAATGTACAAAAAAGGTGATGAGAAGAATTGGTACTGCTGTTCCTGGTGGCTGCTGAAAGAGCAGAAGCGGCAAGAAAGCCTGTGTGAGCAATGCATGGGCACAGCACGAGCAATAGCACTTCCCAGAGCTCCACTCTGAAACCATACGACAGAGTTGATACGCCTGAGAAGCTGGCATGTCAGTTGTGCTGGGGGAAGTTCAGGCTGGATATTAGTAAATACTTCTTTTCAGAAAGAGCAGTGAGGCAACGGCACAGGCTGCCCCAGGAGGTGGTGCGGTCACCATCCCTGGAAGTATTGCAATAACATGTGGATGTGGCACTGAGAGACGTGGTTAGGGAGCACGGTGGGGGTGGGCTGGGGTTGGACTGGGTGATCTTGGTGGGCTTTGCAGCTGCCGTGCTTCCTTGAAAGCCCAGTGCGGCAGCGTGGGCGGGAGCGAAAGGTGCCGCTAGGTGGCGGTGTAACAACACAGCCCGGCTCTCCGCGGGCCTGAGGCGGGACAGCCGGGTGGGACGGGCAGGGGGCGGCTGGGCGGCAGCTGGAAGAGGGGAGCTTCTGCTTTGGTGCTCACGCTTGCAGGGGACTCCCAAGCTTCCAGCAAAAAGCGTGCTGACTGGGGATGTTAAAGATAGTGCTGGGAAGCATACAATGTTCAGTAAGTCAAGTCAGTAGAAAATGGAACATAAAGATGACCGAGTTCTGAGAGTGGAACTGTGCCTCCTATACAGAGTAGAGCAAACAGAAACAAGACGTAATCTGGCGACTTGAGAGATTCAGACAGTGCAGGCACCAGAGAAAAGTGAATCTGTGAGATAACCTCAGCTCTGCTCTGTGTTGAGAACAGAGGGCAGTAAGGTGAGAGCCAGTCTGAGCTTCTTACTGACTGATTCCCCATGGAAACAAAATCACAGCAAAGCAACATGTTGTGAAAATGTTAATTCCAGTAAAACATGCAGCAAAACCCAACAAGTTGATTTTTTTTCCCTCCAGCAATCTGTCTGTGTGATGGCCGACTGGGAGCAGGCAGTCATTGTGCGGGCTCACCAGCATCCCCACTGCCTGAGTCACGCACAGCAAAGCCATGTCAGATGAAAGCTGTACAGCTTATCTGATATGAATCTTTTCAAAAGATTCACATGCTAAATCTTCTATCTCCAGTTGTTTAAGTTCAAAAAGAAATGAAAATTCCAAGATCTTCCCTGAGAGAGGAAGAGTGGTGCATTTATAAGACCGCCCAGCATGCCTACCTAGGAGTTGCTGCAATGAATATGGTTGCGTTCCAGTCACCTGGGCTCTTCAGGTTCCCTAGGATTTCAGCCACCTTCCTCAATAAGGCAGGGAGTGCTCTGTAGTCACTATGTCAACTGAGTGAGGATGTAGTTCAATAAAGAAAATATTTGAAAACGTTTCCTTTTTCTGCAGGGTCTTTGCTGCTCTTTGAGACTGAAGCTGAACAACACTGAGGTAGCTGGCCATACTTTCCGTTCCAGCACTTCTGTTTCCCTGACAAGGAGAGGTTCTGACCTCCTGTTGTTGTACTGTATCCCTGATTTAAAAGACATCTCATTTAGAGGAGTTCTGGTTGTTTGTTTGGTAGCTCAGCACTTGGAGGCATCCTCTAAAATATGGAGTCTAGTTGTCTGGCAGCCCAGTGTTATTATCCCTTAAATGGATTTATCAAGCTTTGTCTTAAAACTGATTAGGCTTCTTTCACAGCCACTCTTTCTGCCTGAAAGTCTGTTCCAGAACATAATTGATGGGTAGAAATAATCATTAAATTCATTCTGAATTTGTATGTGGCTGGTTCACAGCCATGTGCCCTTGTGCCAACACTGTCCCAGTGCTTAAACCCCTCTATTTCTTTTCAGTATATTTATAGGAAGTGATCGTGTGCTCTCTCAGACTGCTAGACCAAACAAGCTTCATTTGCTGTCTTAGTTTCTTACAAGATACTCTCAAATTCCTGACATCCTTCTCCACATCCATTCCAGCAGGAATTCATTTTTCCTGAGTATGGGTAGCCAGGATGCTCTTCTCTGTTCAGGAAAAGCCTTATCCAGGCAATGCCTCACATAATAGCATTCATACAGAGGGCTTTTCTGCAAGATTGGTGCAGTGCATGCAAGCTTTTGTCAAGTACTGCCATCATCCATCATCCCAGATGGGCCAGGCTCAGCTGAGTGTCCTACGTCATTACATCCCTTCTGCTGAGGAGGCAAGCTGGGGAAAATCAAAAGATTGGGTTGAAGGGGGAGATTCAGCTGCAGGCTCAACTCAGCTGAAGGCATCTTCCTCCTTAGACAGGCCACATCAGACAGTTCTTAAAGCAGTGTAAATATAGACTCTATAATTTCTGGATTGGTCAAGCCATAATAAGAGGGTACATTTTCTTTTATCAAATGCTTCCATATCCTTGTCCTATAAATACAGTCACAAAATACTAGGTGTAGCCAGTGCTGTATTTCTGATAGGACCTGGAGTTCTTCCAGTTTGGCCAGATAATGTCTGATCTCAGTGCTTTCCCAGGTAATTTTGAGGTATGTGGATTGGATAAGCGGTATCAAATATAGCATCTGAGATTCCTGCTGCCAAGTGCTAAACAGAACTTTTATTCTGGAATCTTTTTCGATTGGGACATTTTTGGTCTGCAAAATTTTCTTTATTTAGAAAAGGAAAGCCAGTTGTGAATTATAACCCAGCCTGCTCTGTCCAGTAAGTTTCCTGGAGCTGGAAAAGTGTTCTTCTGTACCTGCTGGATTTTGAGTGGATCTCTAGCTTGTGGCCAGCGTTTGGAAGGTTCCAGTAGGGATGCTCCGAGGGGTATATACAGCTACTGCATTTTTTAACTTATTTTGGCGTTGTCCATTGCTATTAATATCCATTGGTTATGCTGGAGTCATTTCTCACTCACACCATCAGAGTATCTGGATGTAGGAAAGACTCCAAAGAGAGTTTGGATGGAAGAGAAAAAAACAAACTGTGTTTCGTTCACATCATTGCTTTTTCAAGTTACCATTTCGAAGCCTGAAGTAACGATAAGCAAAAGGCAATATCTACAGAGATCCTGGTCCTTGACTGCATTTCCTCTTCAATTAATGTACCGCGTTCCAGTTTTGCTGCATTCTTTATTTTTGTATTGCTACTGTATAAGATAATACTTAAGCAGATAAAACTGTCCAGTTGTTAAAACTCATGACAACTAAGTAGGGCAGCGTGAATATTTTTTGTACTGCACTGTTGCCTTCTTCTGCTGAATGAGCACAGCTCTGCATGTGCCAGCCTGCACTGCCTACAGGGCCAGCTGCACCACACGCAGGTATGTGGTTGCATCTTCCTCTGACACATTTTGGAGAAAGTGTGTCAAAGGAGGGGCTGTACAAAACAGCTGATGGACTCTGAGAAACCTTGTGAACTTGCAAAAATCACATGGTCCTTATTGCCTTTCTCCTTTTTTGTTTTGCTCAGGAGGGGATTTACTGAGTACATAAATAGCCAGTAATCCAGAAAAAATTTGCTGCCAATCCCACAGTTTTTTTTTTTTTTTGAGATTAGCTGTTATTTTTGAGATTTCCTCTGCACTTTCTCCCTCTGAAGTCCTTTTCCTTTTGTCTGCCTCTAACCCTTCCACTTTTGATCGCTCAGATAACTAAATTGCAAGAAAATCATGTTTTAAAATGTCCCTAAATAACACAAATAGATAAGTCTTTGCAGGCAGGACAGATTGCAGTCATAAACTTGATTTCTAGCCCTGTTCAGTTCCAGCCCAACAGATGCTTTTACCTAGAGTTCAACGCATAAGCATTATCCTTAGTAAAACTTTTTTTCTGTTCTACTGGTTTTATACCATCACATTTTATGTTTCTCAACTGAGTGAATTCTGCCAAACCATCAGCATTGATGGAGTTTTTTATTTTATACAAGTCCAAGAGTACACTTGGGCCTTTTTCTTGTTCTTGGTTCCTTTTTCTTGCTCTTGTACATGAAGTGATGGAAGAGTCCTAAGTCCTTCCTGCTCTTAAGGGAGATCGAAGATTAAATTGAGCATTCTTTTCAAACTACAGGTTTTACCTGAAAATATCTTTCAAAGTAAAGGTGTCATAATGACTTGCTTTTTATTTTTTACTTTCAGAATTGATGGAAAATATCAAACCATGTCATTTAGGCTGATGGTTGTTGTGCTTACTCAACAGGAGATCATGAAACAGTGGCAGATGTTTATAAAATCTCACCTGCAAGCTCATTATGTTGTATACAATTATTAGGTCTCTTGGGGATGTATATCCAGGCAGTCTGAGTGACTCATGTTGACTTGAAGAGCCTCCGTGCAGGGGACTGGGTCCTTTTAATAGAAGAGTGGGAAAGAAAAGCCCAGTTGTTTTTAGGAAGGCAACTTGAATCTGCAGTTAAAGTTGACTATGTAATCCTCCCATTGAGTTCTGCTAGTCCCAGTGTTATTTCAGATATTTTTTCCTCCCACCTCTTCCAGGGTGTTTGACTGCCTCAACCATTGCAGCTCTCATTTTTCCTCTAGGTTCATTGTCCCCACTGATGGTAGTATTGCCCAGAAGTATGGAAACAGAATTGGTTCCTCTGGCTTGGAGAGAAGCCTTTTTTTTTTTTCTCCATTCCAGTTCAGAGAATCCATTCCAGTTTTTTTCTCCATCTTATCTGCTCCCTATTACTACCTCTGCTATAGATTCAGCAGATCAAATCTTCATGTACTGGGGTAAGAGAACTGTATTGTGTTTAAGCCTTAGCTGTCGTGCTTACAGAATGCAGTTTGTGAGCTTGATGTTTTGGGCATTGTATGAGCAACAGATGAGTCAGAGTCGGAGATTCATGGGACACTTTCCAGTAATTTCAATGGGCTTTGACTCGAGCCTTCAGCACCCTTGACTGAAACAGATGGTATATCTGCAGGCAAGCAGGTAGCCTGACAGTCATAATTTATGATGGCATAATGTCACTGACACTGATTTACAGCAGTTGTTAGTGAAACAATACTTCCCACATGTGCAAAGCCTGTCCCAGTGTCTCCTAACTGTTGTTCTGCTCCTGACAGCGGGGGCTGCAGGTGAAGCTGAAGCAACAGATAGGAATGGGATAATCCGTTTCTATAATGACCTTCTCTTGAACTTCAAAAACTGGGTTTAATTTAATCCCTATACCATGGTTTAATCCCTAAAACACTTTTCACCTTTTAGTATTAACATTCAACTTGGAGGAGGTGATCTTCTCATTTCATGTTTGTCCTTCAAGATTTTTCCCAACGTGATGAGTGAGAATCTCCTGTTCATTTGTCAGTGGGAACCACTGACCCAGCTCCATATGACCGCAAACACTCAGAAAGAGAAACCCAGAACTTCCTTATTCCTACACCCAGCAAGGATCAGAAGGCTTTTCTGTTCTGTCTTCTAAACTGTGGTGTTTTAAGTTGTTTATTGAACATGTAGTTTTCAGTGAGAATGAAACTGGGAACTTTTCTGAGGAATGTTTAAAAAAGAAAAAACAACCAGGCTACAGCAGAGGGTTGAAACTAGAAGATCTTTGTCCCTTCCAACCCAGTGTGATTCTGTAATTCTATGATTCTACGACTTTCAGTCCAAAAAATACAAGCAGCTGTTGGTGAAGGTGTAGAATACATCAGTAAAAATGTAAACCTCTCTTTCTAAAACAAAGTGGAAGTATCAAAACTGTCAGTGGTACCAAATATTAAAAAGCAGCTTCTTCTTTAAGAAAGTGTTCATTGTATCAATGACTTTCACATGGTTTCATCTTTTCTTATAACAACCACCTGCACAAGGAACTCTCTCTTACTGCTTATTCTTCATCAGGCTTATGCCTTAGATTTTGTCCCGCAGCAAAGACTGGGGAAGAGCCCATCTCTTCTAGAGTGCAAGCAATCTCTAAATCAACAAAGCATCCATGACTCCTGAGCTTCTTCCTCTGATTGGATTGGTCAGCCACTGCCAGAAGCTTCCTCTCATCTGTTGACAACTGGCTTTGCTGCAGTTCTCCAAGCATCTTGGAACATGGGCTGCTCCTGGTACAGCCCACGTGCTTACTGATGATGAAGGAAAAGAGATTAACGAACATATAACTTATCTTGTTTGCTACCCAGGCTCCCTGCCCAGAGCCCTTGCTCAAGTCAGATAACTACATCCTTTCCTTCCAGCCCACTTGGCTCTCCAAGTACCACCCCTCAGAGGGATTTCTGTTTCAGAATTTCCAGTGGGCAATCCTGACCTTTTCATTTCAGGTTTGCCCTTAAGATTTGTTTTCACAGTAAGGTGAGTGGGTTTCCCCTGTACCAGGGCTGCTCGTCTATTTTCCTTTAACTTTGCTTGGAGTAGGGATGTGAAATCTGCCTGTATGTGTCTGCTTGATTCTGTGAGATTAAATGTGAAATATGTGCATGAAATGAGCAGTCAGCTGCACACTCCACATGACTCATAGTCTCTTTATGAAGCTGCTGTAGCTACTCAGGAGAGCATTCTTGTATATTAATTTCAGTGCAAAATACCTGGTGGGACTCCAGGAGCAGTTCAAGATTCTAATGAAAATTCATTTTTTCAGTATGTGCAAATTTTCATCTTATCACCTTTCAGTGCTTTTTAAAAGCATTTGTAATTCTCTAATAAACTGTGAGCAGTGATGAAGGGAGTCTAGATTTTAGTCACTACACAGAGAATTCTTCAGAGGTTCTAATGTACTTCTAATATTTAAAAGAAATCTGATAACATTTACTTTGTATTACTCCAAATATTAATAGACTGCTTATCAGGTTTAGGGAAGAACACAGTTAATTCTTTTTTATTGGCTTTAGGATTATTTTTACTAACTAAAACTACTCAGGATAGGAGTTTGCAACAAAACTCATTTAATTTTGTATTTATTTTTCTTAGGGAAAATGAAACACGTTGTTTTTAACATGTCTGCCTGCAAATATGCTGTTGGATATATGTGTTGATAATATACTGAATTGCATCAGGTTTCTTCCCCTTATCTGCATATGTCCTTACAAAATTGTCGCTATTTCATGGGAGAGTGCATGGGAACCATTAGGTCATGGCCCAAACCAGTGATGGAGCACCTGGTGAAGGGATGTAGTCAGCCCTGGGAGCACAGGTGGAAGCAATTCACCTGTGTGAGGGAAGGTGGGAGCCTAGGTCCACCTCTTCTTAACCTCATAGAAGAGCTGGCAGCCACAGGGGAAGCATCTCTGCTCAGAGATTGCCTCCTTTAAAATGTCTGGTGAGCCCTGATTTTTGAGAAGGGGTGAGTGATTTCTTCTTTATTACCAGATTGTGACCTCTATCTTTCTTGGGCGATTCAAACCTTGTTTAAAGCAGCTGCATTTGCTATTACCTATCCTTCCAGAGAGGTTCTTTCTTCAGCAGTACTGTGTTTTGCTAGTTGCTGCAGTTTTAGTATTTCTCATGAGGTGCTTCAAATCTGTTTACTGTTTCTTAACTAAAAAAGTTACATTTCCTACGATATCCATCTATAACCTCAGTGTAAAAAGTGCTCTGCATGCAAGTCTCCTTGCAGATACTCACAAAATATCAGTGGTGATGTACACTGTTACAGGGCAGAAAGAAAGAGAAAGATAAGAGTTGTGCTTCAAGAAATTGCAGTTCTTCATTTCTAAAAAGGTCATGGGGAGTTTCTTCAGAAACATGTTTTTATCTCATAGCACTGTTTGCTTATAGTGGGTGGTAGAGGTTGACTTATGTATATGTTTGCTATTGCTACTTCAGAGTGTAAGGCTGTTTCTTCTGCTTCCTGTTGCTATACAAAACGACTTGGCTCCTTGATACCCGAATTCTGCATTCCCTTTAGTAGAGATGAAAAGTTAAAAAGAAAAGACATTGTCCATCCTCTTGTTGCTCAGTGACAGTGGTTAATGTGCAGATACGCACACTGCAGGCATATTATGGCCAGAAGAAAACTGGAAAATTGAGCTGTTGGAGACTGTCACTTGCCAGCAGCTCAGAGCCTTGATAGACCTTGAGGGGGGACCTCCACTGCAGAAGGCACTGCACAGCTCATTCTTTTTCTTGCAGCCCTTTTGCTCTGTGTTTGTGGAAGAGGGATTCAGTATCCAGCTCCAGAAAAAGTAGTTGGGCCAATCTCTGTATGGAAAAAAAAAAAAAAAAACCTTTTCCTCTGCATAAAAATATTTATCTGACGCCTCTGTAATAATTAGAGTATATGAAGCTCCACCTACCAATACTTTCAGATGGACGAAGAGATGCAGAGACAAAGCATTATCTCACGTAGTTCTGTACTTCTCCACTTAAGCACCCTATCTACAACCTGACCAATAACAGCCTGCCTGGCCCTTGAGCCCTGTTCAGACTCAGTTTGCATCCACCTTTACCCAGAGGTCCAGCTAATTCTGGTCATAGGTGTAACACATAACACACATGAAAGCTGCTCCTTCTGAATTTTGGAAGACTTTGCTCCTATTTTTACAGCATATATATTTTTTGCACTGTAACATATGGAAGAGGAGTTGAAGAAGTTTTCTTGTTCTTTGCTCACACCAATGCTCCTGTGTGCTTTCATCATCATGTGGAAACAGATTTCTAGTGGCCTGGTATTTGTCTGGTTGAGACAGAATACAACTCTTAGGAACCAGTGGTAGATCTCATGTATATTGAGGCAGTCTGCATGATGACCTGAAGTGCTGTTCACACATAAGTCATGCAGTGAAGTCATTCATCTTAAAGGTTGCATTCTCCTAATGCATGACAGGTTATATACGGTGCTATTAGTGGTATATCACAAGACTTTCCTCATTTGCAGAAATGTGTGTAGCATTTTAGCTCCAGTACACAACCCTCATCACAAAATAAGCTTCCCTACACTGTGCTCTGACTGTGTCTGCCCTGGTACAAAGACCATTACTGGCACATCCATGTCTTTGATTCTCGCTGGTCCCTCTGGAGTGTTCTCACTCTGTCTTGTGTGAAACCCCAGGATCAGCTGTCTTGTGTCTCTAAGGTTTAATGCTTAAAAAAACATGGCTCTTCAGAAGCTCTGGGTGGCTCCGCATATAAGGCTTTCCACCTGGGGCTGAGAGCAGAAGGCAAACAGAATGACTCACAGTTTACCAACCTCTGTTTTCTGCAGAATCAAAATGAAGTAAAATACAGTGAGTGGCTTCCTGTTTAGCTGGTACTCAGAGAGGAAGAATTGTGTCCATTGCTTTTGCAGGACTTAAGGGAACAGTTTACAGTTGAAAGTCTTCATGTCTAATCTACAGCCTATCTAAAGTCTTGATTAAGTCTTGTGCTAACATTCTTCCACTTGTTTTCTGTTTTTTCCTTACACTATAATAGCATAGCAATCTCCAGGAGAGAACCTTTACAGTCACGCAGCTCTGGAGCAGGTACTTTGTTTATTCCTTCAGTCATTGGAAACTGCAATTGGTTTTTGGGCCAAAGTTCTAAAAGAATGATTTTATTTTCAGAAAAAAAGAACATGCAATTTGTTTTTTTGAAAAAAAAAAAAAGAAATCCAAAGATCTCATTGTACCTAACTTTGTTTCTCATTCAGTCTGCATTTTTTAGTTAGGTTTAATTTTGTTTCTGCTTGAATGTGTTTTGTTTCATTCATGGATGTTTGTCATTTGGTGTATTTTAAGGTCTCTGCTGAAGTTTTTCTACCAGATAGGAAGAAAGGTGTTCACATCACAAGTATCCAGTGCTGCCTCTAGCCTTGGCACAGGGGGACTGGGGAGGTTCTTTGAGGCCCCAAATATTAATCTGTCTCTACGACTAACAGTAAAACCTGGAGAAGAGGGCTCCAGGTATCTTAAGGTGGTATGCAGCCACATCTTTCTGTATTTTACTCTTTCTTTTCAAAACTTTTTTGATTCACATTATTTTGGGCTGTGGAGAAAAAGACTGACTTTATTGCCTCATTTTTGCTGCATTCTCCTGCAGAGCCTGAGGCACTATGCTTAGAGGCAACTTTGATATCCTTCTGGAATCAGCTGAAGTCAGGAGGTCTTGGTGTGACTGAATGAATTGTTCATGTCTGAGACATGATGTCCTGGATCTGGCACACACCATTTCCAGAGCCAGCTTCAGCAAGGGAGTGGGTCTGAGCAGGATCACGATATTGAATGCTGCAAGTGCCTCTGGGGCCACACTCTCTCCTACTGAGAGCTCCTTTCTGAGATGAGCTGCCTCACTGTTCTGTTCGTGGTGATTGTTAAATGCTTAGGTGACTCTCTCAGACCCAGTCTGGAGGGCCAGCTTTGGATGGTCTTGGTCCTCCCTGTTGTGAATAAATGTTAATTGTTTATTGTAAACAAATACTTCCCCCCCACCCCCCTTCTTATTTTAAAGAAATAATCATTTTTTTAAAATCTTCTTATACCAGTTAGTGTGTGGTGTTCATTCTGACTCCAAACATATCTTTGCTGGACAGGCTGGGAGCTGAACACAAATGTGTTTGTAAAACAAACTATAAGGTCTGCTGACTTTGTAACAGTATTACAGAATTGCCAGTATTGTGAAGTATTACAGAAGTGCCAGTATTACAGAATTGCCAGCAGAGGCAATTCTAGCAGAAAACCTGCTGTAATCAGAGTTCTTCATAACAGAAAGTAGCTTATGAAGCATTTTTAGATCAGCTTCTTTCGTTTTAGGATAAAATGTACTCCTTCTTGCTCATCAGTAACAAAACTGATGAGAGTGGAGATGAGTGTGTCATGATCAATGGATACTTCATGTCGTATCAGTGAAGATGTCCGATGATGTTGCCTACAGAGCAACAGCAGGTAGAAGAGATCAAAGCCAAACAGTAGTGCAGATGTATTATTAGACAGAGATGCTAAGTTTGTCAAGAACAGAAAGGATGACAGTGATCACAGCTATCTCTGTTTGAAATATACTCAGCTCTTATACTTTCATTCCAGAAATAACTAGGAAATTTTTTTTTGTATAGAAACTAATACTTTAAGGTTTTTGGAATGATTAATGTCCAACTGGGACTACAAATAGAAAAATGATTGGCAAGTGCTCTGAACCTCTGAAATGAGTACGTAACGCATTTGATAATATCAGGGGAAACTTTCACAAGCTCACTTGCAGAAGCTGGAGCTGCTAACTTCTGGGACATAAGAACTACTCTTTAGAATGCCTTTCTATCTTCTGTCTGTGTGAGGAGAGAATGGAAACAATGTCTCTGTAGAAGTTAGACCAGTGGTCAGAGCTGTGATTTTGGAAGACTTTTGCCACTCAAATATGTTTACTAGATTCCAGCCTTGCTCATTAGCTAGAGGTGATTGGAGTGTGACACGCCAGCTTTATGGTCTTGCCTGAAAAGCTGGGATTTCAGAATCATTCAGTGGTTTCGTTCCAGTACTACTACTAAGACATCACATGAAAAAGATCTGTGTAGCTCTCCAGGACCTACAACAGAATCTGGTCCTCTGCAGCAGTACTGGCAAAAGAGCTGATGTCTTAAGATGGGCAAACTGAAGTCAATGTTATTATTGGTTATGGTTTCACTGAGAGTCAGGGGAAAGTAGTAGTTAAAAAATGTTTTCTTTTACATTTAATTTTTAACTAAGTACCTGGAGCCTGAGATAGAATGTGGCCGCATGTGTGTATTGACTTTGGATGGAAAAGTTGCCAACACTTTCATCCCCTTGAAATCAATATTGTATCTTGCCTTGTCTGCAGTGGGAATAGTGGCCAAAAATGCAAATCCCATCTGAAAATTATAAAAGAAACAAAGAATTGCAGTATGCAGCAAAACCTGGCATGGCTGTGATTCAGAAAAGCACTCAGTGCCCTCCAGGGAAGTGAATCATGTAAAAGCAAGGGACATTCTCAGTGTTTCAAACCCTCTCAGGAAAACCAATCACCATTTTAATGGTGTAGGATTATGTATTCTATACCATCATGGAATTTTTCCGCCTTTGAGATCTTTTTTTTTAATAATCACAAAAAATTAAATAAAAATAGTGCTGCTGCCTTTTTCTTTTCTTTTCATATATGCCTTTGTCTCCGCAGCTGATCACTGAGCCCTTCTCCCTCCCCTCAGAAAGCAACAGCTGCTGTGAATGTCTAATCAGATTGCCCAGCTAATTAGTAATTTTAAATGGGCTAGGGTGTTTTTTCTCCCTCTCTGCCTGGTGATTTCAGTGTCAGTGACTTACTGAAGTCCTAATGAGGAAAGATGTTACATAAATTTGGGATAAGAAGGGTGTTCGTGTATTTTCCCAGCAGAGCTCACAATTAACATATGCCATGCGTGGAGGCATAGCTTCATTTAACTCATCTAGGTCTGCCCACTCTTTACTGAAATGAATAAATCTTGCTTCTCATTCAGTGTGTCCTGTTGTGTTAAATGTGCCGTAGCGATTTAAAACTGGCAGATTCTGTAGGCGTACAGAGTTGTTATCAGACTTTGCACGCTTGTGAGACATTCCTCCACAAAGTACCATTAGTTTGAAGCAACACATAAAATACTCACTTGCCCTTTCAAAAGTGTTTTCCAAGCCATTTCCTTGCAAATAAGCCATTGAAAATGTAACTTTCTCTTGTTTCTTGTTGTTGTTGCATTTCTTTAGGGCACTGTTTTATTCATGGTGTGGTCACAGCTAATAGAGGAATAACTGCCATCCTAAGGGTTGTTTATAAATAGCTGGGAATTATTGCATTTTAAAACTATTTCTCAGGATAACTTCCTGACATTAATTTTGAAATGATAGTGTTTGTTTGTTTGTTTTTTCTTCAAAGGTTTTCCCCTAAAACTGTGTTGTGTTTGTTTGTTGGTTTCTTAAGAATGAGATGTTTAAAAGAAGAGCTTAAATTTAAAAGGCAGTAAGTGGAGGTTGACATTTCCAAGCTTTCCTCTGATCACCTCTGCCAGCCAGTGCTGGCAAGTAGGAAAATGGATTCCAGAGAAAAAGGACTTGTATATTTTGAAAGCACAATCAAATGTTTAAGCAGGTTGAAATGTACGGACCTGATGTCTTCAAGACTTAGCAGCTTTTAACAAATGTATATTTGTGGTTTTTACTTTTAGAAAATGGGCACAACATCAGCTGTCTTTCTGGTGGAAAAGTCCTACTGTATTGCATGTAATGCCAGCAGGCCTTAGAATACAGAGGATGATTTAGCTCACAACTGCTGGGGGGATGAAGAGTGTTTAAGCTTCTCTGTTTAAATAGCAGGGCCCTGTGAGCCATGAATCACTTTCCCTATAGAAAATAATGACATTTGCTTAAAAAACTCAGTGTTTCTGTAAATACTAAATATTCATTTATCTTTTAGCTTTCTGTTTTTTGAGACTTTAGGGCTTTGATTTTCCATGCTTTGATCTGTGACTCTGAGCATATGAGTAATTCTTTAAAGGGAAGTGAAGTTTCTTCATTGACCACATGAATGCAAGAGCTGGGCTTTTATGAAAGATAATTCTATATTATGAAATTAATGATGAACCCACCTGACATGGCTTAACTGAGAAGACAGCTTTAGAGCATGCAAGGCACCAAAATGGATGGAGCAAAGGGAAGATGAATGATTCCAAGCTCTGGAGTCACACCGCAACATTCGTATAGTGCACTCAGAGTTCATCTTAATTGTTTTTTTTCTCACAGACACTAAGCAAATGCTTTCCTAAATGCACCCTTTTAAGCATAATTTGTTTGGGCACACTGGTAGGTTCACCTTATACAAATAAGCTAAATTTCTGTCTATCTGATAATTTCTATCCACTTTATGTCTTCAAAACTTCTTTTTGTGGTCTTTTAGATAAATATTTGGTATTTCTGTGTCCCTCACTTTATCATTAAATTACACTTGCTGGAAATGTGCTCTTGGTTTAATAATGCTTAGTACAAAGCATTATTAAAAAGTACAAAATACACAATGCACTTCTGACCTACATGTGGAGGTCAGAGTTGTGGTTCAAAGAGGGAAAGAGCTTTCTTTCCTTTTGTAAGAAATGTCCCCACTGTTGGCATTGCAAATGTTGGAACAGTTCCTCTGTGACTCAGTAGTCAAGACCTGCCAGTCTGTTAGCTAAGTTCTTCAGAATGGACTTTGGTTAATCTTTATTCAAATTTAACTTTCTCTTGGAAATTCTAGCTGTTTTCTGTTGTTGCTACATTTGTGGCTAGTGTCTTAAGATCTACATCAGAATAACAGGAAAATGAAGAATGACATTAGTATGGATTTTTCATTTGGCATCAGCTAGCTGTATCATGACTCCAGCAACAGCTGAAACAGCCAGATATGTATGTATGTGTGTGGTTCCTCAACCATATCGGTTTTTGCACAATAAATCCATTAGTGCTGATTGCTTCCCTTACTCTAAATGGCCTTGCTTTTTCAGTTCATTTTGCTACATCTAAATGTAATTCAACAAATGGCCGTCAGTGAAAACCGAAAAGGAAGGACATGAGTGTATTATATAATTTAATGCATTAGTCAGAAACTAGCAGATGAACTTGTTAAGGGTGAGTCATGACTTTATTGCCTGCATCATCTCGATGTAAAAAGGATCTCTGTGGGTTTTTTTGCCTCCAACCTTATTTATTCTGTCCTGCTCCGTATGCCAGATACCTTCTCTGTGCATGGCTAGGAAGGCACACTGTGTGCAAGAGGCATCTGCTTTCGCTCTGGATACAGCATGCATTTTTAATTGTACCTGCTCATTTTCCTACCTGTAAAACCTCACATTTCTGTAGTTTTTCTTTCTGAGCAAATTGTAAACATGGCTTCAACACAGGTTGTGGTTAAAGTCTACAAGGACATGCTTGGTGCTTTATGGAAGGTTGCATCACAGTGCCTTGTGGCTCTGCAAAGCTCAGGCCTGGCTGCCGGGGCAGGAAACAAGCATGACACCTCATCTCAGGGCAGGCTGCCCATGTGCTGCAAATGCTCTCTTGAAGGGATAATTTCAGTTTCCAAATTATTCATTGTTTTATGGTGGTGCTTCACCTTGGGCTTGGTGCGGAGCCCACAGCATAAAATCCGATCTGCTCTCACAGCAGTTCACACACTGCCTTGTTGTGAGGCAGCTGAAGCCAGCTGGGTGAAGGCGTGATTTTCCCCATGACCCAGACTACTTTGTGCTTTTTTTGAAGTGCTTGTGCACTTCTCAGCACCCAACGTTGCACACTGTGCCTAGGCAATTGCAACACCTCACTGCTGCCGGAAGCAGAGGCTTTCCTTCCCCCTCACAGCCCTCTCAGTGCCCCTGTTACCTGCTGTCCCGTTCCCAGCCCCCTCCTGCCCAGCTGGGACTTTCTGGTGCCAGCGCAGCCCCACGGCTTGCCAGCACAGCTTCAGAAGGAGCAATAGGCTCCTTCTCAGGGAAGATGTTGTCAGTTTCTTCTCAAGATAGCAGCCTTTATGCCGTCTCTTCAAATATCCCCTAAAGCAAGAGGCAAAGCAGCTGCTTAATAGAGTAGATCCAACAGACCCTTCAAGGTCAGATCTGTGAGTCAAGCTCTTTCTTATTACCAGGGCCATGCTGAGGAGTCTGTTTTTAAGGCACTTAACCCTCCAAGCAAGCAGTGCTATCAGAAATAATTGTAGTGATGCAGTTCCCTTTCCAAAACAAGCCAGCATTTGTTAGCTCAATGAACACAGTTGGCAGTGCCCTTTGATTAGAGGGCCTGGGCAAAACCCAAATCATGTCTAAGGGCATGTTTTGCTTTTCCCAGTTATGTCCT
This sequence comes from Perdix hodgsoniae, assembly GCA_035772895.1. Lineage (NCBI taxonomy): Eukaryota > Metazoa > Chordata > Aves > Galliformes > Phasianidae > Perdix > Perdix hodgsoniae. Next base: position 352,547 of record JAPSGF010000039.1, on the reverse strand, counting down.
GCTGCTTTCCCTCTCTGTCTCTCTCCCTCTCTTCTTCTCTCTGTGCTTCCTCTTACACATCTTTGCCTCCTATGCTCTGTCCTTTAAATCACTCCTCAGCTCCTGGACCTTCTGTTATCTCCACCACAGTGCTCTTCCCTCAGGAAAAGCCCATTCAACCATTTCACACCAGACTTCCCTGGGTATGTTTGCTCACGTTTTACTTTCTGTAGCTGAAGAGTAGTTGTTGACTGCTGACCCACCTCTCCCCTCACCAGCAGCACACAGGGAACAAGAGAAGCAAAAATGTAGATCAGAAAAGCAACACCCAAAGCCCCTCATTCTTCAAAGATCTTTTACTGAGTTACAAAAGGACAACCAAAGGACCCCTGAAATTTTGTATACAGCAGTAAGTTAAATATTTCTAATTCATGTGTGCTAATGGAAAAACATTTTCATAGTCTGCAACCGATCACTTGCATCCTGGAAGTGCAGAATCTGGCTTACTGAAATGAAGGATGTCACCTCTTGTGCCTAAATGCTCTTCATGATCTTTGTGAGGGTTTTGTGAAAAAGGTGGTCCTGTTCACAGCTAGCCAAGTCAGCAATAAGACTAGGAGAATTATTAATGATTGATAAGCATATGATTGATAATGGGGTAATGATACCCCATGTGTACACAGGCGGGTTCCAGACAGCAGTGGGTGGGATACCACAGGCAGCATGCAGGGCCTCCTAGCATCATCCTAATGATATGGGCAGGTGAGCAGTGGTTGAGGAGATTCCTTCCTTCAGTGTCACTTAAGGATGAAATTCCTTCCAGTTTTGGCACATTTAATTTCTTCTTTTTCTGCCCATATCTGTGGTGACAGCAACAGCGTGTGCCAGAGAGTCCTTGACTCTGGGACATCTGGGTCCACATGTGGCTGTGTTGAGCGGAAACTTATGTTATACAAACAGTAAATCCTATTGACTACAGGCAAAGAAGAAAACTGGTTTGCTCTGGGATGTGGCCTTATGGCATGTAGTCATAATCTCCATTTCCACCCCACCTCTGAAGTAGGGGCTGCTTTCTGCTTTCATTATACTCACAGCATAAATTAATGTCCTCTCTGCCTTTGCAGCGGCAAGACAGGTCAGCTCCTCATAGCCTCAGCATGCATGCTGTGTTTGTGTCAGCCAGCAGCAGTATTTGTGCTAATGTGGGTCCCACCTTAGCCTGTCTGAGGGAGAGCCTGAGAAATCTCTGAAGAAACACTGTGGACATCCTCTTCTAGGGCAGGGAAGGACAGTTGTGGGCTCCCCACATGGTGCAGGTCTGCAGGCTGCTGACACTCTGGGCACAGGGACCCTTCAGAACAGCTCACCCCAGTGCTGTGGGCTGCCAGGAGCCAGAGATACAAACACATGAGCAACAGTTCTGTGGGGTCTTCTCCCTTTCCTGGAAAGATTTGCATGCTCTCCTCATAAAATGATTGTGAAGCATGGCAGGGTTATCAAAATTAGTTCACATTCATTTTTTAAAAATAGTTTCAGAGCCTCTTTATTTTCTCATTCTGAAGGAAGATTACTTGGCTTCCCAAGTATATTTTTAAAACATCTTCTGTGGCCATCCATAGGACTTATATAAATAGCTTCAGTAGAAAAAAAAATGTTTGAAAGGAGGTTACTAATAATGTTGAAATCATCATCTTAAAAGGTATTTTGTCTCTTCCTCTCTCTAGTTTTACAAACAGCTTCTATGCTAGGTAGCTACCTTTTGCATTAAGAAGATTCATTACTGGCTCTCTGCAACTTTCATTGCTTAACTCCTTTTGATCATTAGGAGCTCTTCTGTTTATTATGTCTGTATCTGCTTAATGAGGCAGCTCCACTGGGTGCTGTTAAATCTGCCTCTCTTCAGCAGTACTGCTTGGTGACTGGCTTCTCCTGTCTATGCATTTGCATTTAGGGGATGTGAAGAGCAATCACACACAGCCAGAGGTGTAGCCCGCAGTTGGTGTTACAACTTGTGATAGCTCAGGGAAGATGACTACCCTAACCAGAGGCTGAGCCCAGCCCACTTCTTCCATATGTGAGCCCATGTGGTAGGACTCTGCATGGGTAGGTGACCATCCTAGGCACAGAATGTGCTGGAGGCTTGGAACGGCCCTAGGAACCTGCTGGCACCACCACAGCTCCTGCTGAGAGCCTTGGCCTGAGGGACATGCACAGGCATAAGCTGTCTGAGAAGAACTGGCACAGGAGTGCCAACCTCTTTGGAAGACGCTGACATTTGAAGAGCATCAGAGCAACTAAAGGACACAACGAGAGTCCTGCTCTGTGAGGCCATCGCAGCACGGAGAGCTATTTTTTTTTTGCCTCCTGTGCTCTGTTTGGTCTATTAGCCTGATTACAGTCTGTCACACACACAGCTGCTATGGAAGTGTGCATGTAAATATTCACAGAAATAAATACACTAGTTTTGATAAATGTACCTCTGCTCAATGAACCTAACTAGTGTAAATCACTATAGATATTAAGAGCAGGGATAATAAGCAGAACTTTTTCCATTTGTGTATATAGCAGATGTCAGAAAAATTACTGTTCTTTGTTCCGATAGCAGTCTCCATAGCATATGCTAACCAAGTGGATTAACACATTGACTCAGCTGTGGAGATGGAGGAAAGGAGAGGTTTTGTTAAGATATTTACTCTTGAAAATGAGAATTTAATCCTTAAACAAAACAGAGAAGGCCTTGAATGTAAGCAGTAATGCTTCTGAGGCTGGAGTCCCCAGGACCTCCATCTATCTACCACAAAAATGCCAAGGGCTGTGTGGACCATGGCCAGATCCAAGTATGCTCAGCACACACCTATGGCTCCTGCAGTCTTGAGGATCACCCCTCTTCTTCTTTCTCTCCCCCTCCTCCCTTCCCCTCCCTTCTTCTCCTCCCCAGGTGGAGCAATGCAGAAAGAGCTGAGCTTCTGTGGGCATTACTTGAAGTGGAAAGTACAAAATAAGTCAAGTATCAGTCAACTTTCCTAAAGGTACTTGACACATAGTGAACAGAATCTTCTAAGATGTTGTCATTTATTTATCTTCCATTTGCATGCTGGCCACACTGCTACATGAAGCCTGGTGCTTACTTAAACCAAGGCCTCTCTGCATCACTTCAGCATTAAGTTTGGGGGACAACATCTCAGTCTGACTGAAGATGCTCCTGTGCAGTGTCTGATTACTCTCTGTCCCTCTGAGGCTGAAGTCAAACTAGCACATGCTACTCCTCTGCTGGAGGCTGCCAGGTGAAAATACTGGCAGAAGTGCCCAGCAAGATCTTAGAAAGAAAACCTGGTCGATGAAAGAAAGAGGCAAAAGGGAACAAGCAAATCTTATTGTCTACAATACTGTAATTAGTCCCTGGCATTCTTAGGTTCCTTTTAGACAACTGCATCCTTCCCCAAGAATAGATGTAAGGCATATGATATCTGATGCTCGGCACAAGCTGGAAAGTTCAGAAACTGACTCCCAGGCCTTGTGTCCACTGGAGCCTGGCTAACTCTGTGTTTGTGTTACATTTACTTGATCCACAGCTCAGATTACAGCTCCAAAAGAAAGCACATAATGTGATAAAATGGAAGTTTAACTATATCAAACAAATTTGTATCTTTTGTGCCTCATCTGTCTCTGGGTGAATTGTCACAGCTTGGCTTAAATGAAAACTAAAAGAAACCTAGTTCTTCTACCCATTCAGGGTTTGTCTGCTCGCATTGACCTTACTTCAGCTTTCCTTTCGTTTTCTATCAACATTTGCAAAAGGGATTTCTTTTACTCATATTTCTCTTTTTCTCTCTTTTTTTCATAGATAGGTTTTAGATAAACTCACCAGCAGGCAAATGTATAGCAGAAGAAATGCATGACTTAACCTATGAGTCACATGTAACAAATAATGAATTATGGATGGCAGAACTCAAAAGAGAAGTCACAAGGCCTATGCAGCATTTAAATCCTGTTTACAACTCCAAATGAGGGTGCTTAGATTCAGATCTTTATATATTTGCCTACAAGCAGGCAATATTTCAGCTTCCCAGGAGCCAGAAAGGGATGCTACCAGTTTCCCTTCAGCGGTTCCTTCTCTGTGTACATTCTTATCCAGCCTATTAAAAAAAAAAAAAAAAAAGAGAGGAACAGAAAAACAGGAAGCCACAGGAGACCCAAAATCAATAAACATCCTTTAGCTGAAATGTGAAGGACATGGAAAAGAGCTGCCACTGTCCAACAAACACTGCAGGGATGTCACCAGAGCTGCCAGCAGCCAGGCTTTGCTGCAGCTGCTGACAGGCAGCACAGTTCTTCCTGAGCCCAGGGAGGCACTCCAGGGGCTCCACTTATACTGTGTGTCTTGTGGTTAAGTACTTGGATCTGCTTTCCTAAAGCCTCCATTTGGTATTTCTCATGATCCTAACAAGTGTTACAATCGTGCATCTGAAATTTGTGTGTGGGCACAAGCAGACGAAACAAGAATCGTGCTTTGATTAGTTGTACAAGAGTCTGGAACTTGGAATAAAAGCAACACCACAGAATGAGGTCTGTCAGCCTCGGGAGCTGGGCTATATCTTGATATATATAGCAATCAGTGAAGATATCGCTTACACCTTCTAGCACAGAAATTGGTGTAATACTGATCTAACACTGTGGCTTTTCAAGGCTGTACTGATTGACATCTGCTCTGCACAGAACAGCCTCTGTCTCCTTGTCAGCAGAAGCAGAATCAGCTGTGCAGGGACTGCATTTAAGCAAGAGCAGTGTGAGGGGGTATAGATGAGGACACACTGGACGGTGTCCCTGGCTACCTCCTCAGCCAACCTCTGCCATCTGTCTGACACAGTACCTTCAGTTCCAGGCAACTTTACTGTCTTTTCTTCCATTTGTTTTTTGTTGTTGTTTTGTTTTCTATCCAAAGGCTTTGCTTTCCACAGTCCTCCCTTTCCTCCCCTGGGTAGAATGGTGATGTTCTGTTGCCTCCACTCCCTCCCTCCTTTTCACCAGTGGATCTGTTTGCAGTGCAGGCCCCTTGTGGCAAAGGCTCTCATACATGGAGTTTCTGCGGTACCCACTACAGGAGTCCCATTCCAATCTGGACCCTCTTTGCATTAGTTATATATCGCTGTATGTGAACAGCAGTGCCTTTCCTCCCGTATGGATGCAATAAGGTGATTTTGGCTGTTGCAGACACTGTTTCTGAAGGCCCAACTGAAATCAGATCTCACATGTGAGAGATGGCAGGTGATGAGCACCTCCTTCACACTCAGTTCTGTGACAGCTCCCTTGTGCCTCCACCCCTCTCCTTCACCTATTGCAGCACTGTGCTCCTCCATGCCACGTCTCAAGCAACATGTGGAACAAAGCTGTGCTTGTCTCCTTGCCCAAGCTGAGTGAGAACCCCAGGCACCATCTCCTCAGGCTCCCAGGTGAATCAGAAGTAGTGGAAAGCCACGCTGTTTCTCACCATGAGCAGTGCTGTCCCAGGCTGGTGGGCTCCTTCTGCTGGGGCTGACAAGCTGCTGCTCCCCTGCCCGGAGCGAGGAAACCTACTGCCTCTTCCAGCAGCACAGGCTGGCCCTACCTGTTGGAGCAGTACTTTTGAGGCACTGTCTACAGGGTTTTGGGGCTTGGTGAAACTTGCCAAGCTTGCCTTGGAATTCTGGTATCAGACAGTGCTGAGGCAGTTTGGTGAGTCTCCCAGGACAAAGCAGGCACTGAGCAGCACAGAAAGGTGAAGGGAGGGGCCTTCATTTTGCTTATTACTGCTCTTGCTAATGTGCTGGGGCTTGGGGGTCTAACAGCAAAGACAAATGCTGGCCCATCAGGGTGCTGGCTTGCACAGACTCCAGGGGAGAATCAGTGTTCAGAAAGGCAGGCACTGCAAACCGTGTTTTGCTTGTTAGCACTTGATTTCATTTGCTTCTCCATGTCACCTAGCCTGTGGCCTTCTTGAGTAGTTCAGGAAAACGGATATTTCGGCCAGTGCTAGCCAGCTGAACCATTCAGAACCATTTCACCATTTGGAGGCAAATTTCTCACTGAAAAATGCACGTGTCCTTAGCTGACAGATAGCAAACAAAGGCAAAGTGTTCCTCTGCTATGCTAAATGATTTCTTGTTGAAAATAATGCAGTTATTATGAGCTTGATTCATTACCTCTCTTTAGAAAACCATACACATTCAGAGATAATGATCTTTAAATTTTTATTCTACTACCAAGTGAGTAGGTTTGGCCTGTTTTGCTAAAAACAGTAATCCTGCTCCTGAATACCATCTGCCCATTCAGACCACTCATGTAGCAAATTCAAGGCTGAAGCTTACAGCTTTAACTATCACATGATACACAGTCCCATGCCTCTTAATCAGAGCATCAAGTGATTTATTCAATGTGCTTTTTTATTTCCTGCCACAGCCTGTCCTCTCTGAAGTTTCCAGCAGCTCACAGCAGCCTGCACTCACTGTCAAGTCTGGCTCCTTCCTGATAAGCAGGGCTGTTGCACACTGCAGCCTTTCATGCCTTAGCTTGCTATGTTCATTTCTGTAATACATTTGAGAGCCAGCTGTTCTGTACTTACATGACCATGACCTGAAAACGGCATCTCATCGGTGAGTCACAGCCAATGGGCACACTGCTGGGTGCTTATCCAGGCTCACTTGCAAAAGTTATTTATGTGGATACTTATAATAACTAAGCAGTAGTTATTTATATGTATGCAGTCCCCTCATTTGGTCAAATTTTCTGCTGGAAATGTAGCTTGGCCTAGTTACCCAAAGCTTGGCCCAGTGACTAGATTTTAAATCCAGAATTTTTGACATCACAGATACAGCTGAGATTTTGCAGATGTATTGAAAGAACAATTCCAAGACCTCGTCAAAGAACAATTTGGTCAATAATGGAGGAGTATTCTAGAAAGCAGAAAAAAAGATTATCCCTGTGTCCCTGATTTGAAGTGTTTTGAACAGGGCAGTGCATGCTTTTTTTATTTCATAGATTTCATATCTACTGTAGTTAAGTCTTATGCACCAGACTCACATTTTGCGTGAAACTGTTGTTTGATATCAGGAGGGAATCCTTCCTGACGGTCTGCATTCCTGTACAGGTCTGTGAAACAAACTGTGGAGGGCAGTGGCTTTTAAGAAAACTGAACCAGGGACATAAAGGGAAGTCAGATCACAAACCTAAATTCAGCTGCCTTCTAGGCAGGAAGGGTGAATAATGTCCTGAGAGGAGGGCACAATGCCATGTTTCCTTGGGAGAAGAAAGGCCCTAGTTTGACTTCTCAGATTAACAACAGGCAATGACAGTGCATTGTACAAGACTCCAAAGGGCTTCTGAATGGGTCCTGTGTGTAAATGTCCACAGCACTGATCACAACCTGGCCTTATCACCCCAGACACCAATTTCAGTGCTAGAAGCACACAGATAGCTCCGACCTGTTACACCTGGTCCACAGTCAAGAAATTACAGACTTTTCATTTCTCTCCAATCACTAACATCACATTTCTGCCTTTCATTTCTACATTGCAGACCTTCTTTCCCTGACCAAAGTGGTTTGTTTGTGAAAACTCTGCTTATGCAATCAGGGGTTTTGCCACATGAAAGATTTGACACTGTGGACAGAGATCCTGAAAGCATTTTTTACATATTAGAAGTTCTTAAAGCCCTAAAGAAGAACATCACACTGTCTTTCATTGGGGGAACAGAGATTAAAGTTACTTTGGAAAAACTGGAAAAGCTGATCTCCTGACTGTAGCCTGCAACAGTGATCACAAGACCATCCCTCCTCCCATGTTAGTAATAAAAAGCAGCAATGAAAAAAACAGAAAGAAACAAAGCAAAAAATCTCCCTTTAATTGTAGGATGCTTAGACTAAGTTTATAGATGTAGGTTGTTTGTTTTACTGTAGGTCAGGGTGCAAATAAGGAATCTCTTTTCAGAATGGATCTTACCCTGCAGGTGCACACTTTGATTCTGGCCATTTTATCAAAATGAAAGCTTCCATCTGTGTCTGAGTCACACTGTGTTCCTCTTTCAGCCCTATAAGCTGCTATAAGAGCTGTTACACTATAAATGGGCTCAAGAGAGACTATGAGAGCAGCAGAGCATGCGACAGAGGATACCCATCCCAGCCTTTGTTGACTCTTCAGTGATGCCCTATAAAGGTTATTTGCATAGTACTGCAACAGCACTGGAGAAGCAGGGCCCCCCAGGATGAGTCATTTGTGTATCCTGTGATTGTGGTTTTATATACCAGCCTGCCAAGATAAAGATTAGCATCCTAAGAAGGATGCTAAAAACTGTCATATGTTGCAGCTAAATCAGCACCGACTGTCTACACTGGTAGCATCTTCTAATTTTTGTAACCTTCTTCATTCATCTCTTGTAGATTTTGTGTTACCGGGAACAGATATCTTGCTTTCTTAAAGGGCCTAGTATTGCTGTCACTAGTCCAGGGGGGTATCAGTGGTGCCGAGGTGACACTTTGTCACACTTGAAGCATGAGTTTCTAAATGTGTTCAGCATGAGGAGGACGTGCTAAAGCAGCTGGCATGCAAAGTGCATTGCACAGGGTCGAACGTCTGGTCTCCTGTGCTGCTTTGTGAAAACCTCTATTCATGAACTGTCTGATCAAGCCAGCACCAGAGAAAGCAAACCTGACTCCACTAGCACACAGCAAACACCTAGAGGTAAGTGTCCTCCTGTGCCCACCATGTCCGTATCTGTTCTGTCTGTAGCCATGGTGACTTGGACACCACTCCCAGCTGCTGTAAGCAACAGTTTCTTCTTTCCAAATGGGATTCCTGTTTTACTGGGGGAGGTGATGAAGTACTGTGATGTCTGATGGGTCTGGTCTAGCATTAAATGGGGAGGTTGGTGGCCCTGCATGTGGCAGGGAGGTTGGAGATCCATGATCCTTGAGGTCCCTTCCAAACCTGGCCATTCTGTGATGGGCTACTCCACTCAGTCATCCAGTTCCTGTTTCAAGTCCTTTTTATCAGACTGGTGAGGGCAAGCAATTGATTTTTACTCCCTCCTGGTCACATAAGAGCTGAGAAACAGCTGAGGTGAATGCAGGAACTGTGCAGGGAGAGACAGAGACATTAAGATCTCTCCCCAAAGGCATGGCGTTATTGTCAGATACCTTTAAACAGCAGACTGGTGGGATAAGTCCATGCTGTGCTAAAAACAGCTCTTTGCAACCTCCTGTAGATTCACGCTCTGACCATAAATCAACTCCTAGTCCCTGAATGAAGAATGGAACCTACAGAAGTGCTGGATGAGAAAATGAGTGTATCTGTGTCCGATGAGGAGCTGGACACTTCTACACCACAGCTCACCAGTGTGACGAGAAGCATGGCAGTGGCCACACTGCAAACCGCTCCAGGTTCCACCGCAATGTGCTGAGGCAGGGCAAGTGATAGACCACAGCAGCAAGATGAGGCCCCCAGGAAACCAGACCACAGCAGCAAGATGAGGCCCCCAGGAAACCTCTTCAGAAACATAAAGTTGTGGATTAATCCTCCTCCCCAGTAAGCACAGAACAGTGGCTGACACCGATCCATGTTGAGGTAGACATTGCAGGGCTTTTGTGGAAAGGCTAGGAGATGAATATCACATGACCAGGCACATTACATACCCTAATAGGCCACTGAACTACACTGGGATAATTGTTATTACCTTAGCTGAGAATCTTACTGAAGATACACAACAAACATTGTGGCCAATTGTATAACCAGGTATGATTTTAGTTGTGTTTTCAGCAAACTCTTACCAAGATGCACTGAAGAAAGTCGCTGAATAAATTTATGTTTACTAATAACTGACATCTGATATCAAGTGCTCCTCAAGAAAGGAGCTGGAGTGCATCATCTATGTAGTTATTTAGAGCCATAAACACAGTAGCACCAGAAATGAATACAGAGAAAATGCAGAGATTTGCCAGGAAATGGTGACTGTATGATGTTATGTTTGCATTTAAAGGCAAGTGTTAACAGACTCCTCTGATGGACAACCAACTTTATTTTTTAGTTAAAGCATAGACTTGCAAGCAGTGTAAACCAAAATTGTCTGGAAGTGTAATGAATATACTTGTAAGGAACCCAAGCACTTCTAGTGATAAAGATAGCCAGTACAATACCAAGTGCAACAACAACTGATGATCTGTGTGATGTTTTGTACTTTCTTGATGTATTGGCAGATAGTCATAGCTTCATTCAAAAGTAGCAATATGCACTTTTTTTCCCTATTTGTTGCAGACCTAAGATAGTTTAAAATCATGAATACTCCAGGCTTTGAGGTATCACAACCCTAAGCTGAACTAACAAGAACATCCTGCAACCAAAAAAAAAGAAAGAACAGTCTTCTGTGCTTCAGGAATAACAAAAGGCTTGGGAGTCATGATCGTTACACTCAGCCATGCACTGAGTGCTAATCAATAGAGACGGATTTAGAAACCAATGTAAGTCATTTCCAGTAACAGAGGTAAGCAGAGGGCTCAGAAATAGCATAGCAACAAGACTGTTCTGCCTGAAGAAAGCCATTGCCATCACTCCCACACAATCGCCGTCAGCTGTGACACACACAGGCTGTGTAAATGATATCATTTCAGGGCTGAATGCATGCAGCACTTAGGCTTTTCTACTCCCAAATTGCACATACTTGCAATCTGCTCTGAGTGCCTGTTTAAAATGGTATTCATGTCAGGATTTGTATCCCATCTGGATGTGAGCCAGTATGTGGCAAGCTGACTTTGTACAGCACCCTTATGGACCTGAAAGCCTGACACTCCTGCCCTCCCACAGAAGAGCACTTAAATCTTCAAGGTGCAGACTGCTGGGCCTTCATCATGTGGCTGTGCTGCTGTCCCATGCTGTTGGGCATTGCAGCCTGAACCTCAGCAATGGACCACACTTGCTTCTGCATCATCTCCCTTTGTGCGTGACTGTCTCATGCCATTTTTTGATACTAAACTGTCCACTATTTAAATCTCTCAAGGTCACTCTGCAATTTTGGCTCTTATGCTAAAACAAGAGGGAAAAGTTTTGAAAGCACCGTCCCTGTGGCTGTAGGGACTCTGGCAAGGCACTGCTTAGGAGTATGACAGTGAAAGAGAAGTGGCATGTGTCCATGCAGATCAAGTTTATGCAAATCACAAAAATCATTAAGATAGTTATAGCTTTGAACCCATATTTCACACATTCTTGCAACAGTGAGCGTTTGTGAGCACAGCACATGCTGTGATGGAACACTGTCTTTGGCTAGAAACTCCAGACATGTAAAACAGTCCAAGCAGTTGCCACTCAACTTGGATATATGCAACTTCACAGCACTGTTGCAGTTCACTAAAGAAACAGTGAACCCTGAGGATGCTGTCAAAGCACAAACTCTTTGCTGGTTATCAGTAGACACTTCCTTCTCATACCTGCATCCTTTCAGGGGCTATTTTGGAAAAGTGGAGGCATGTACTCAAGCAGTTGATGTATACAATGCTTACACAGATGTGGTTTCAATTGAGCATAGAAGAAGCAAGGATGGTTTGCATTCAGCATCACTTCAGACCATTTAGGGCAATTGCCTAGGCTCGTCCTATAGCCTGTGAGGATAGAAAGGAGAATTTTCAGGGGCCAGTCATCCCACTTATACTACAAACATCTTTTAGGATGCAGTGCTTTGTTTTCTGGTTCCTATCTCTCCCCAGTGGCCACAGAAGAATGTTGGTTTAGATTGTGTACCTAATTCATATGGGAATTAAGTTGGATAAGAAACTTCATGCCTTGGGATTATTGTGGGTCTTCAGTTTCCAAGCAAAACTCTAAAGAACCATCAAAACTTTCATAAATGCCCAGGCAGATGTAAAAACAGATTTGTGAGTGATTTTCTGATAGGAAGATACTACAGCAACAGTACAGGTGTTGTTTTAGATTTCTGTGTTGTCAGACTGCAATTTCTGCTACAGTATTTCATTGCATACTGTGCCAGGTTTTGCCTTCCTGAAACTGAGAAGCAGTTTTCTCTAGGTATAAGAATAGGAGCTATGTGTATGCCTGGAGAATTTCCAAGAACTTTCCAAAACTGAGAAGTCATATAAAATAGTGGGTTTGGTATTTTAGAACAAATATAATTTTGTTGTTATGACTGGCAGAGGGGGATCCCGTCCTTGCTGTCTCTCTGTATGTTGCACGAATGGAAGTTCAAAAAGAGACATCTAAAGTAACAGTCTTGGAAGTATATCTGCAGATTTGAGTTGCATGCTTTGATGGCCCTAATGCTGTGATTAGAGAAATAGCATTAATTGGAGACCAGAGACTTTTATTTGAAAATCAGCTCTTTTTGCTCATGCCTTTTGGCAATACTGGACAGAGTTCTGAGTTCTTCACACAGCTTTCTTAGTTCACAAATTTTGCCTTAAGGCTGAACTGTTCCCTTTTTCTATGCCTATACGCAATGCTCCGGCGAACACAATAGAATGGCATATTGGAAAGCTTTCAGCCTCTTGCACCACTTAACACAATCTTTGTAGCTGTCTGTGTTGTTTCCTCAGCCGCCAATAGTAAAAAGCATTCCTTCTCATCTTTCTTTCTTCGCTTTATTTTTTAACCCAACCCAAGCCAAAAGAAAGCAGCCTCCCAGTTGCAGACCTCTGCAGGAAAGGCTGCTTGTGTGAAGCTGAAATGGAGCCAGAGCACACCAGCAAGGAAGCTGTGATTTCATCCGGCAGAAACTCCGAGGCTTCACTGCAGCACTTTGTGCAGATGCAGCATCATTCTGGCCGGGTGCTCACCCAGTGCTAGCAGAGGAGTCCCTGAGAGGATGCCCATGTGATTCTGTACCACTGTCCCTTGCTTTGTAGCTCCAGCCCAGGTATGCTCTGCAGGTTTTAAAATATTTTTTATTCCTTGGAATGATGCCTAATTTCCAAGGTAAGGATGAAGTGCATGGAAATGGGGAATATTGATAATAGAAGGAGATGTCACCAAGGAGGGCTATTCCTCTTGTGGTGGAGCTGTGGCAGTCAGGTGTCCTGGGAAGGAGGTGCAAGAAAATGAGCCTGAGTGAGGTGGCTGGGCACTGCTGTGGGAGGGTTCAGAGCAGTCTGCAGCCAGATAGTGGGAATCCTGAGAGGCTCCACATCTGCTGTAAGGACCAAAGTGGTCAGGGGTGAGTAGCAGCTGTGGCATGAGCTGTGGTGCTTGTCTGGGGACAAGTGCTCAGAGGTGAGTAGTGCTGTTGGCTTGAGATTTGTGCTTCACCTCGTGTCAGGCCAGCACTCAGTGCTGGGGATTGCTGGTGGGGAGGGCTCAGGGAGCTGTGAGCTGGACTGGGAAACACTGGAGGTCGGGGCAAACACATTTGCACCAGCGAGACTCCAGGGTTACTGCTGAAAGCTGTAGAGCAATGCCAACAAAACTGCAAACAGGATTTGGCCTTACAGTCAGAAAAGAAAGTTTGGCAGAGAGCCTGGAGGGGTGCTGTGCGCTAGCTTCTGGTTGTATAAATGTATGTTTCTCAAATATCTGAGCTAGTTCCTGAATGTGTGTCTCAAGCATTCTGAGCCTGTATCATCTTTCATGTGGAACAAAGAAACTGTTGCATTTCAGACAGCCACCTCCCTCAATTATTTAATGTAACTAAATACCTACCCTGCTCCGCAGACTTATGTAAAGCTGCAAAACTGGCTCATTTCCTTGCCTTGAATCAGTGCTATTTTCCTTTTCTGTAAGCTACATTATGGCCTCAAATGAGTGACTTGGAGCAATGCAGCAGACATTTGGACAAAGAACAGATAACGTGACCAGGCAAGTGTGGAGGGGAGGGGACGCGATGCTCCCTGGACAGCCTAGGCTGCAACGCAGTCTGCTGCTACTTGTGGGGAAGTGAGAGCATCTGAAATACAGCACACTTTGCGTTTGACAGTGAATCCAGAGCCAGTGCCTGCTCAAGAATGCTCATCTGGAGAAAGTGCCTCCTACAGAAAGGCAGGGAGCACAAAGGCTGAGTGTTATCACAGGGGCTGATCCATGAGCCGTGTTTGTCCAAGGACAGACATTGCGTACCCTGTGAGCTGCCCTGATGCCGATTTTTGCACCCCTTTTCTTTCTCTGCATCATCATTCCTCCTTCTAAATCTGCTTCCTGTGCCAGAGATGAAGCTGTAAGTACCAGCAGGGAACCATGTCTCTAAACATCCTCACTAGAAGAGCCTTAGGAAAATGTCCCTTTTGCCCTGCCAACATGAGTGCCTGTTCTCCACTGTGCTGAGTGGGGATCAGGCTCTGAAGCACCTCAGGTCTCACCAATATCTCCAGCACCTGCAGGGCATTTCTGAGCAGCCCAAAAGGCACTCAGGTGCTGCTGTACCAGTAGGTGAGGAGCTCCAGAGGAAGGTTGCTTCTCCCTGGTCCTGCTGCCCCACAGCTGGCAATACTTGCCATGAATACTTTTGGGTAGCACCTTGCATAGAGTCATAGACTCGTAGACTCATAGAATGTCTTGGGGTGGAAGAGACCTTAAAGATTGTCTATATCCAATCATCCTGTGTAGGTGGTTTTGTAGGGAGCACTGCTGCCACTGTTGTTTGAGTAATGCCAAGAGCCATCAGCAGGTTTTCTGTGACTAAATGTAGCATGCTCCACTGTTATTTATGGAGATGGATGGCTGCCTCTGGAGAGGGAGATATCCACTGTTCTCATCAGAGAAAAAGCCTGTTAAAATTGAACATCTACCTCTGATGAATTTCCTTCCCCTTTCCAGCAGAGGTAATTCACCGAGAAGTTTGTGTCTCTCACACTGCAGGCCAGAACATTTTGATTACTGCACTAGGGACTGGAGATGAAGCTGTTAGATTGCCAACCTCAAATCATGGGGGGAAATACAGTCTGAGGGTTGTGTGGTAGCTGAATTGTTTTGTTTATTGTTAAGTTTGCAAAAATTACAGTCTTTTTTGACAGAAAATGATCTATGTTTATTAATTTATTCACAGTGTTGTGATTAACAGCTTTCTGCTGCCAGTCTGGCTGCTTATTTGTTTGCCTTAAACAAGCAAATGAGTAAATGAAAAACAGTTAAAATGGAGTACCTTCATTTGTTCGTGAAAGACAGAAAGTTTTGCTGCTGAATGTTTCTAATGCTTCACCGATGGCAATAAAATGATGTTATAAAACAATAACCCACTGAAAGAAAGAGAGAAAGAAAGAAAGTGGAGGGGAGGGGAGGAAGGAAGGGAAATACAGATTAGTACAACAAATGCTTTTTGTTTGTGTTTTGATATCTGACCTGAAATGGTCATAAAGGCCTGTAGAAAGTAAGAGTTCCCCATGAAGTCTCACAGAAATCTGTGCCTGGCCTTGTGTTGAACATAAAAGTTACCCAGAAAATGAAGAGCAGCTTGAGGTGCAAGTGCTTGTGGATGATCAGTTTCTCTAGGTAGGTAAAGTGAAGGTCAGCTGGGAAGAAGATTTCAAGGTGTGTGTTATCTCTGAAGCAAAGCCCCCCTGCTGAAACAACCTAGATTTCACAGGCAAAGACAGAAGTGGCAGATTTCCAACCCCTAGTGCTCAGGTAGAAGGGACCTCTGGATTATGGTGGGGTTTTTTTGAAGCTGTCGGCCCAACACTCGGTGGAGGGGGAGCATAACACTAGGAATTATTAAGGAAAGCACAAAGAGGAAAACGTATCATAGTATGCTGGAAATTTGTTGGGGAAACAGCATCTTGAACATTGTCTGCAGCTCCAGTTCTCTCATGCTAAAGAAGAACAACAAAAGATAGAAAAAAGGACAAGATACCTGAAGCGACTTGTACACCATGAATGATTGAACAGGCTGGGACTTGTGGGGAGTGGAACAAAAGGAGGGGAGATTTGACAATGAATCCTAACACCACAGGCAGCACAGTGAGACGGACTAGAGAAAGGCTTTTCTGTTTTACAACACAGAAGAACTAGAGAAAAACAACCGAAACAGGTGAGCAAGATAAGAAAAGATAAAGGGAGGCATAAAATCTTTGTTATTGTGAATTGCAGATGAGCTTTTTGCAGTGGATTAGGAACATAAGGAGGTCTATATTTTCACATGGGTAGGAGATTCAACTAGAGACACAGCTGGACTTAAAAAGGATGTGTGGAAATGACAGTCTGGCCTGCCTTTATTGAGATCTCTCCCCAGCTTCACTGGCTCAGCTCGAGAGCTCTTCCTTTGCATGTTTATTTGCTGTAGAACAGGGTTTGAGCTGTGGATATGGTTACAGGCACATGACAGTGTGTAACTGTAAGAGATGACCATCTGGTGTAATTCATACATCTGGTACTCATGAGAAGGTGCAAACTACAGCTCAAAGTGCTGTAAGTATATATTTATTAGACTATTTGCATCTCTCATTATGCTTCTCTCATTTTTGTAGTGTGAATTATTCCAGCTTAAATTGTTTCTACAGAAATTGATTACAATCAAGTTTTCTCACATCATCAGAACTCAGGACATACGGGGCATTTTAATTCCGATTCAGTCTACCTTGCAATTAGTGGTTTATTTCAGTGACTTTTAAGTTCACTTTAAACTGGATGAATTCCTTCTAAATGGGAAGGCTGAGGTTGGTCGAACTACATGGGCTAATTCAAAACTGGTAATTCAAGTCATTTTGAATTCTTTCCCATCGATTACACGTAAGACAAATATAGGGTTCATACAACATTCTACAGCCAGGCTCTCTGGCTACCTGCTTGTCTTTTCTGGAAATTGGAACTAGAACCACCAGTCAGCTCTGTGCTGGACAGGAGTTACTGCAGTGGAGTCAAGCGCTGCTGGGGACCCAGCCCTGCTTGCAGCACGCAAGCCTAGACAGCTAAAGGATGCTTCCTGAACTTTCAGCTCTGATGCCATTTAACCTCACCTAATTTTGCCTTTGCAAACACATTAAATAATGTTTTCATTTTCTCCTTTCTGGTTTTTATGTACTGCTCTAGTCAGCTAGTCAAACACAAAGAACTCAGACACGAAACACAACCAACCTGGCTTTCTGTGTCCTTGTATTTGTCCAGCAGCCGCCTCCTCCAGCATTCATCTGGAAGGGCATCGGCTCACAGACTGCTTACTTACATGATATATGTATTATATATTACCCACATCTAAACTAACATGTTATTTCAATAACATTCACAACATTCAGTGATTCCCTAAGTGCAAAGTGATATTACCATTTTTCTCACTCCTTCAGATATTTCACGGTACCATAAGAAAAGGTGGAATATGTGCTTCCTTGGGAAAACAGATTAATTCTCATCCTCCGCAAATCTGAGCTGTCTGAAGGTGTCCTTTCTAAAAGCCTTAAGTAGGTGGCTCCAAGGCAGCTCACACTTCACGGTTTTATAATTAGGCTTTGTTATACCATTAAAATATAGGTAAACTTTCTTAGAAAGATAAATATTCATCAGAAAGGAAGGACTGTAGAAATGGCCCACAAAATCTGGGCCTTACATTTTGTACTATTTTCAGCTGAAGTCTGATGATGAGATTAGATGGTGGCTTAGGAAATGTGTGGTGGCTACTTACGAAGCTCCGAGATTGGACAGTGACCCCTAAAATTTTGGAAGCAATTATCTAAATCCGCCATGTATGAATGTTAACACTGCCTACTAAAGAACATGAGTAATGACACTGCTTGTTTAAGTCTCAGTGGTGTGGACTTGGTTTATCATTCAGGGAAACAAGTGGAAAATGCGATTCACAGTCTTTTATCTTTCCTGTTTTCCACGTTATTACCACCTGCTTGTATGCAGAGGAGGGAGAACTAGAGCAGAATATTAAAATTTAAGAAGAATTCTGATGAAAAACTGCAGATTTAAGTGGGATTCAGATTTTGATTGCAGACTAGAGAGCGTTAGCAGTGAATTAATGTTGATACAAAGAACCAGACTTGATTTAAAAGTTATTCAGGCATGAACTGAGGGTGTGTTACTCACTTTAATGGAGATGTTGCAAATTTATATTGACGCACATTAATTCAGAATCAATTCCCTCATGCATAGTATTTTATGGTAAAGCTCTGATTTAAAACTGAGCAGCAGGCATGCTGTCATATCTAGAGCAGGAGCTTTAATTACTAGAATTAAAGACACCCCATACATCTGAAAGACAGGTTGCACTGAAATAAATCTTTAATTTTATTTCTTTACTTTTCTCAGCATTATTATTATTATTTTTAGTTCAACTGGAATTGCTTAGTCTGGAGAAGAGATGGGAGGGATCTCTCATAGGAGAGAACTTACCGCTCCCTACCTATGATGACCTGAAAGGCAGCTGTGGTGAGGTGGGGGTCGATCAGCCTCTTCTCCAGATAACAACAACAGTTTCATCCTGTTGTTGTTATCTGGAGAAGAGGCTGATCGAATGAGGAATGAGGATCGCTGAGGAATGGCCTCAAGTTGCACCAGGGGAGGTTCAGGCTGGGCGTTAGGAAATGGGAGGAAGAAAATTCCTTCACAGAAAGAGCAGTGAGGCAGTGGCACTGGCTGCACAGGGAGGCGGTGCAGTCACCGTCCCAGGAGGTGTTCAGGAAACGTGTGGATGTGGCACTGAGGGAGGTGATTAGTGGGCATGGGTGGGGATGGGTTGGACGTTGGGCTAGGTGATCTTGGTGGTCTTTTCCAACCGTGATGATTCTATTCTGTACTATACTGTACTATACTATACATCTAAGCTAACTGGCAGGTGGGCCACAGCATCCTGGAGCTTTCCCAGGATCTGGCTCCTTGCATGCGTGCAATCCCCCGGCCCACACCGATGCCAGGGGAGCACCAGGCTGATGCTCCAGGAAGGCCTGAAGCAGCGAGGGGTGCGCTATGCGGTGATCTGTGTGCGCCCAGCGAGCCTTGCTTGTTTTCAAGGGTCTGTCAGACTTCGGAACCCCTGGATAGCAGCAGTGATGCGTGAATAACATAGGGGCTGTGCTTGCACTGCTGCCCCTTTCGGAACATTAACAGGCGCTCTGGCCTCGCTTGTTGGCTTCCCAGGGAGGGTGGCGGGGCACGTTACTGATTTATGCGCAGACGGGATTTGTTTGCACCGGGTCAGAGCGGGGCCGAGGAAGCAGCACCGAGGGCCTTTCCGCCAGCTGCCCGCTAACCGCAGCCCATCTGCCCCAAGAGTTCACCGGAGCCGAACACCGAGGCCGCGGCTGCGTGCGAAGCGCTGTGTACGCGGCGCCACGCGCGCGGCTCGGGGAGCGCGCGGCAACCGGCCCCGTAACCGGCACGCGCCGCCAGCCAGCGCCGAGCCCGGCGGGCAGCGGGCGGGGCCCCGACAGCGCTGACCCCGCCCAGCGGGGGTCTCCTCCACCCCAACACGCACCGCTCCCATTGGCTGCGGCGCGCGCGTGACACCGCCTTCCCTGCAGCCCGCAGCCCGCCGCCCGCTCTTTCCCTCCCACCCTCCGGTGGCGGAGCGGGAACGGCGGGGGCGCGAGCGGCGGCGTCAGCGTCAGGTGGGACGGGCGCGGGGCGGGCGCTGCGTTGCCCGGGTGACGGGGCCGGGTCCCGCCATGGGCCGCCGTCAGCGCGGTAAGAGCGGAGCTGGCGGCCGCGGCGAGGCGAGGAGCGGGTAAGGGGACGGCGGGCGACGGCGGGACGGATCGAGGCCCCGGTACGTGGGGTCGGGCGCGTTGTTAACCGGCGCCAGCTCGGCTGCGCGGCGGGAGGCGGAAGAGGCGGCTGCGGGCGGAGCTCGGGCTGCCAGGGAAGGGGCCGGGCCGCGGCGGCTCCGCCGGTTCTGAGCGCGGCCTCCGGCTCTGCCGAAAGGAAGCGCGGAGCGCTGCCCTCCCTCCCGTGAGCGCCGTGCGTGCGGCCGTCGGCGTCGGGGCGGCGGTGGCCGGTTGGGCGCCGGCTGCGCGCGGCCGGGGCTCGGGGCCTCCGAGCCGGGCTGTCATCTGTGTGCCCGCTGTAAGCAGCAGGCGGGGGGCAGCGAGAGCTCCTGCGGGTGTTGCGCTGTCTTGGGAGCCGGTGTGGGGAGAACGTGTGGAGGTGCTTCTCCGGGAGGAAGTATTAGTGAACTTCTAGGTGCTGCCTAGCGTTCCCAGATGAAACCCTGGTCTGCCTCTTAGGTCTTCGTAAGCTGAGAGCGGGTGCTGGAGGACGAAATGCTGTGTGTGAGAGAAGCGGGGTGACAGAAGAAGTCGGGAAGGTGGATTGGCCGTGTGGTCGAGTGTGGTGAGCTGGGAACTGGGAAAGCATCCGGTGTGGGTATAGATGGGAGCCAGGTGAAAGTCGGGACGAGAGGCACCCTTGATGGTAGTGCCACGCGAGCCAGTCAGAGCTATGTGAAAGTATCTGGAGGAAACTTGTCGGTGATACGGACCCGTGCTACTGCCGAGGTTGTAGTGTTGCCTGTGGGGTGGTGTGATAACCTGTGGCAGAAGCTGTTAGGAGCTGGTTTTTACTCACGTGTGTGCTAGGTAGCAAAGAAGAGATGGCTGTGACACTTAACTGCAGGAAATATCTGTAGTAGAGGTGGATCTGTTGACATTGGCTGCGTTTGCTTGCTTGGCCAGGGGACAGTTCTGCATGGAGCTTTTATTGGAATGGAGCCTTAGGGTGTGAGAAGCCATAGAAGTACGAGGGGTTTCCTCTTCTTTAACTGTAAGCTGGCAGGCCATCATCAGCCGTGCAAAGACGAAAGTATCCTGTTACCTTAAGAGATGTGCGGTGTAACAACCCCAAGAGTTTCTGTTGGACATTTGAAATAGTGAATGAACAAGAATGCTTCTGTGCCTTGTCACAGAAATCAGCCTTTTTGTGCGGTGTTCTAATTTCATTCCTGATCAGGTTTTGGAAAGAGAATCTTGAAAGTTAAAAATGGATAGCTTTCCTTGCTGTGCTTCTGAAACCAGCATTTGGAAGTGAGAGCTCAGGAAGGCACTTGTTTGTTACCTTCTGCATAGAATTTGCATGGATTTCTTCAGTGGAGTTTTTTTGTCAACACCTTCCAGCTTTCCCTCTTTCCCCCCATTAGTGTTTTTATAGTGTGCTCAGAGTGCTTTTGTTTTTAAAATGTTGCATTGTAATATTTTCTGTTGGGCCAGTAACCATGTAGTTAGATTTCTTAAATGCTTCTTTTATGTCTCCCTTTCTCGGTCCTCTGTAGCCTTTCAGTGCGCCTCTGTTTTGGTTTGTAGGGCAGCTCTAGACAGTGAGAAAAGAGACTGAAGGCACTTGAGCAATAGCAGAAGATCTGATGGGAAATAAAACACAGTATCTGAACATTAGGGAAGAGAAACTGTATGTTCTTACCACTTATGGCAAATATGCTGCTGCTTTTATTTCACTTTCTTTAGAGTTAAGCTCAACGCTATGAAATATTAACAAATGCTTCAGGAAGCTCTCTGAGTTTTTGGGTTGTTTTTTTTTCGTTCTTAGTGATTTAATGGTTCATCTTTATTAATATGCAGTTGTGCACTCTTTTAGCTTGTGCAGACACTTGAATTTCCTTTGTATTTGGAGAATTTTGCTGTTATCATGCTGGTATTTTTTTGAAGTGAGATAATAAAGCACATAGAGAATTCTGAACCCAAAATTGGTTCTTGTTTTTGTGGGTAGAAGGGAGCAGAGGGAAAGGGGGGTGGAATGATTATATTTTAAGGGGATCCTGTTGTGCCAGGAAGCACTTGCTGCCAAAAATGCTCTTACTTGTCCTCAGCAGATGAATTTAACTTGATTGGAGTAAACAGCCATCATGGATGCGACCTCACCAAGGTCTCTCCTGTCCCTCTCTGAGGAGGTGGCAGGCTCTGTATGCTTCTTAAATGGAGAGCTTCCCTAGCGGAGAGCTGTAGCAGCTGCTGCCCGAGATGTCATTGTTTAATATTGGTAATTGGTTTAGCTTCAATGTGGTCTTCTTTAGGTTTTGGGGAAAGTAGTTTGTATTAATTTATAAACATTGTTATATGGAAGGAAGGGGAGGCTATATTTGTTTGGGGTCATTTTATACCATCTTTTTCAGCTCAAGGTGATTGTGAACGTCAGTGGTTCTGGTGCATCATTGCTTGATGTTATCTAAAGCCCTGTGAATCGTCATCAAGTAATTGGGCTCATATCATCGGATCTATTGGCTGCTGTGATACCACTGTTTTGGAGGTGGTGAATCTATTTTCAAGATGAGGTAGAAGAGATCCGGACACTTGTATTCATTACCATGGCTCTGATTTGTCTGAGCCAGCTGAGCTGACCCAGCAGCTCCAAAATGCTGCAGGGGAGAGCCGCCTGCTCCCCTTTGCTGCCCTCAGCACAGTGATTCAACAGAAAAATAATCTGTTTGGAAAAAGAAATAGTTTTTCACAAGCCTGTGATAGTGAATGCATGCAGAAGAAAGGGGGTGAGCAGCCAGGAGGTTTGAGCTGCCCTGCTTAGCATCACCCTTGCTGCCTCTTGGGGAGGGGAAGGGGAGGGCTTCTGCTTTGACTCAGCAGGGCATCTGTGTCAGCTGTTGGCGATTTGGGAGGAACTAATAAAGCAGTTTGGTATGTAGCTGATTTAGGTTTTTCTTTCTCCCTGTTCTGGTTCAGACGTTGTGTTTCAGAATGTTTTTCTGTGATGTGTTGAAATTAGCGCATGGGAATGCCTCAGCCCCAGATAAAAGTGTGCAGAAATGATACTGACTGCGTGAAGGGGAGGGGAAAAGAGAAAGTTGTCATGTGCAGTCTTTGTAGAAGACTGGTTTCTTGCTATGAACTGTTAGCTCTATATGGCTTGTGGTTACAGCCTGGGGTTGGTTAAAATCCCGTTTCCTTAGAAAGTCAGACTTTGTTCTGCTGTTAAAGTCTTGTGTGTGATTTTTAAGGCGCTGTGCTTTGTGGATAGGCAGTGCAAATCGAATACTGTGGCTGAGAGCAAAGTAGAACAAGAACTAGCACAATATATTAGTGTGTGTATGTTGAAGAAGAGGGCGGTATGTAATGCTGTGCTCCATGTGGTAGTTCTGTGACAGTGTTATTTCTTTGTACCCACAGAAGCAACTATTACATGTTGGCTGCTGGATATTTAAATTGCACCAGCTTGCTTTGAAGCCACCACTACCCACTTCATCATGTTTCACTGTCTGTATCTGAGTACTGCTTCTCTGGCCCATTCTTAGCCTTCTGCCTCCTAGCACCTAACTCACTGCTGCCTGCTGCGGCTATGGATGTTTTGTGCCGGCCGTGTAGTGGACGAGCACCGCAACAGTTGTCTTCTGTGCTCCTGAGCTTGTGTAGTTCACTGCAGTCTTGTGGATCTGTCCCCCACAGCTGTGTTTGTGTAGTGCTTTGAGCCACGTGGAGCAGAGGCTGTCTGGGTTGGTTCCTGGTACGCAGCAGAAGAGCTCATCTGTACTTGCTGGGAACCTGAGAGGTGCGATAGTGGGGGAGCTGCGTCTGTGCCGGGTGCTTGGTCAACATCCTATAACAATCCCAGTTAATCCTCATGTTTATTCATTCCTTTCCCTCCGTCCACTCACAAGTCAGCTTCTTAACTTCAGTTAAGTGTCACTGCTGCAAGAGAAAGTGCGTGCACACAGAGTACTGGATGCGGGTGGGAGGGGACATCCTGATTCTTCAGACTTCTGACAGCAGAGGAAAAACCCTCCTGCTTTCCCAAAAGAAAATTGGGAAGTGGGAAATCAAAATGTAAAAGGGAATTATTGCTGGATAATGCTGAATGCAAGGTTTCATTTGAAGCATTGAAACTGTTTGTTTTGTACGGGTCTATTTCAGCAAATGACAGGCTTTGTTTATCCCTCTCCAGTATTGTGGGGAGACTTGTGTTCTTGAGGGGAAATAAATGGCAAAACCACCTGACTAGATCTGTCAACCTTGGAGTTAACTGATTTGGTTCAGCCTTACTGAACTAACCAGGTCAGGAATGGCTAACAGAAGTGGCAGTGTGAAGGGATGAACAGTTCTGTCTCCATTCTGGAGTGGAGTGAACTAGGAAGGAAGATGTTTAGGATTTAAGGAAATATTCAAAAGTATTTATAATTACATTGCAGGAATTGATAGAAGTTTGACAGCATACTTTTATTGTAACATTTCAGGAGTTGAAGTATGTATTTTTTGAGTCAGTATTTCAAGCAGACACTGAAATAGTCTTAAAGAAAAAATGCAAGTCTGTCGACTTTTTTTTTTTCAAGTGAAAGGTGGGAGAGCAAAGCAGTCTTAACCTCAGATAGAGGGGAAATTGTCAGAACTGCTTTTAGAAGTTTCCATTCCTTCAGTTAGGAAGTCATTTTCATTATTGGGGTCATGGTAAATCCTAAATACTTTCAGCAAACGTTGCATCTGGTGCTTGGTTACCGAAAACACTATTTTGCTGTATATGCAATCTTCATCTGGCACAGTTTGTTTCCTGAACTATCTCATCCATTTAAATCTTGGTTGTATGTGATAGATATGTATAGTTTGAAGGGCATCTTGAAGTTGGACTATTCCATGCTTTCTGGATGGATTTAGGACTTCCTACAGTGTTTCAAAATTTTCCTAAATATCTGTCTATCTGTTAGTAGGAATAGAGAGAAATTTCATACTTAGGCGTTTTATGAGGTTAAGTATAAGCTGTTTGACTTGCATTTTTATTGGGGAGAAGTTGCCTGAAGTGAGGTTTGCTGTGACTCCTTTTGGCTGTAGTTGTTTGGCTGAAGGCTGCAGGCAGCTCAGTGCAAGAGGATTTGCACAGCTGGAACAGATGTGTCTGCTGCAGGACCTGAGAGGTGCAGGGTCAGCTTCCCTAAGGTAAGTAAAGCTGCTTGCACTTGAAAAGGAAGCTGGCATGCTGAGCTCAAATGGAACAAGTGTGCGAAACTCTTAAATACTGTGGGAGATGATGTTTTTTTTCACATCACTTTCAGAATTGCTACTTGCTGCTTTGTCTCTTCTTGATTACTGCTAGAAAACATGGATTTCACAGACCAATTTTTTTAAAATCCCAGAAGCAGAATTAGTCTTCTGCATGTTAATGACCGTCTTGAACTCTGATCGCAGACATTCTTGTCTTATTCAACTGCTCTGCTTGAGTACCTCAGACACAATGGCCAAGTTTATCTTCAGCACCATACTTTCTAATTTTAATCCTCTAACCATGTAGCTCTCCATTTCAGGAATAGCATATTCTCACTCATACTTCTTCAGCAAGAGTGCCTCAAGACACTGCTCAACTCTTTTCTGTTTTTCTTCCCTCTTTAATCTTGCTGAGTACTGTTGCAATCAGAATGCATCATCTTGCAAATTAGAGAAGGATGTGCACGGTCTTCCAGATCACAGTTTGAGTAGTATGTTAGGTGCTTACAGTCATTTCCAGGTGGATGCAGTGTGTTCTGTATCACATCCACACCATTTCTCCCAGCTGTGTTGGAGTCCACCTGATCTGCCATCCTGCACAATAACGAAGGAGGGTCTTTGTAAGGTCAGATGCATCTTGCAGGCATTAGTCTTGGCTGGCTCTCTGCTGGAGAGGCCCTGAACTTCTGACTTACCTTCTGTGGTACCTGGTTTCTTTCCTGCTGCTGTTTACAGTCTGTGGAATTTAGTCTTTGTCTTCAAAGTCAGTCATTGCCGTGCAACCGCGGCTGTCAGGACTTGCTCTCTGATCTCTTTTGGGGGTATGTGTCAAATCTAAAGCTTGGAAGAAGATATTGAGTGTTACATGCCTTATTTTAAATCAGGTTAAGAATGTAGCAATCTGGGGGGTATCTGAATGCATGTTACTTGGGAGCTGTGAAATTTCAGTCTTTTCTCTTCCGAATACTTTACTGAAGTTCTTCATCCTCTGGTTTTCTATTGAAATAATATCATGGTCTTCCATAGTTTATTTTTCTACATAATTTCTGCCTTGTGTTAGAGTATTTTTCAGTTCTTTTCTTTGGCACCATGTGCTCCTTGCAGATCTTGTCCTTCAGATAAGATCTGGAACACATTCTTGTCTTCTCTACTTGTGCTAACCAGGCTTATCTCTAGCATTTTCATGGTATTACTAAATTGGTGGGATTCCTTTTTGGAGCATCTTACACTTGCTATCACAAAGACTGTCTTGTTAGTTTTTAACACAGTTACTGTTGCAATGATTACATTTAAAGACCCACAGCTTTCACCATGCCTTCTCAAAGGTGTGTTTATTCTCTCTGCCTGCAGGCACTGGTCTGAATGATGTAAGATTAAATAACCTGAAATGCGCATAGTGTGGCTGACAACTCTATTGTAGTTACTGTTTTGGGTAATAGAAAGCCACAAGCTTAGCATAACTTGTACACAGCATATGCTATACATGGTATTAATGTGTGACTTGTGTGTAGGTAGCTGCTTGGGAACCAGTCTTTCATCAGTGCTGCATTCATCTTCTAGATGAGTCATGTTTTCTTTTAACTTGATTTCAGCCTTAACAAGAATGCATGTCCAGGTGTTTCATTTTGGTTGATGACTCAATAAAATTGCATATTGAGTTGAGAAGCTGTCCCAAAAAACTTGTGCAGGATGCAGCTAAGTAGAGGGATTCTTTGCTATATACTGTTGCGATGATATTCTTTTCAAACTCAGTAGAGGGAAATTGTGGGGAATCTGCTAGCTTGTGAAGGGGATACAGATCTTCATAACTCAAGGTGGAGCCTGCTGAGTTGCTGAAAGTCAGCAAGAAAAACTTTCCTAACACTGTGCACTGAATTTAACTTGAGTGCCTTCTTAGCACAGAGTCAATATAGGATTGCTCTGCTCCATTATGACAGCTTGCATTGCCCATTATTATGACAAAAGCTACTTTAATCTTTAAGAACTCTTAATCTCGTCCACTGTTTCTTTGAAATAATGGTTGTATCTATCAAGTAGGTATTAATTTGTGGGAAATCTAGTTCAAGACTGAGATATTAAAGCATGACAGTTTTCTACCAATAGATTTCCCCTTTCTTACTTGAAGTTCTGCAAATAGAGTAGAGAGTTGGCATGTAATTTTAGTCCCCAGGATAATACTTCTGAAAAGGTAAATATTAAGTACAGGAAGGATTTGCAGGTATCATATGTCCCAAGTTTAGCACTTGCTGCTTAAACCTCTGGAAACTGCAGCAGCGTAATACACTTCTTGTGTACAATTTCTGTCCTATGTTGATTGCTTCACAATCAAATTGGATAAGCTGTTGTAGACTAAGTTAAATGTTGGAAAAGTTGTTTGTGTTTTTGCTGCTGTGAACACTCAGTAGCCTGTGGTGTACCAAAAACTGCATTGAAATTCACTGAATTAGTGTTAATGAGGTGTTCCTAAAGTGTCCTACTTCCTGACAAAGTAGGATAGCTAACTTGAGGTACTACATGAAATTATGCTAAGGATTTGATGGAAAGCATGGGAAAACATTGCCTGTGTTATTAATGAAATACTTAGCATAAGGGTGGGCCAGAAGGCATTATCTTGCAGATATGATGCTGAAGAGGACAACTGACACTCAAGAGGAACTAGATAAGTCTATGTTAGCCCTGTAAGGTTTGAATAGCATGTAGCTCATCCTCTGCTGTATGCTTATACAGACTCTGCTTTGTGTTCTCACCTTGAACTGCAGCCCTGGTGATTAAGGCCGTCACTGAAATCTTCAGTTTGTCCTGGAGTTTCATCATGATAGATGCCAGAATTCTTGCTTTATGATGAGGGGCCTGAAGCATCTCCTGCATGAGGAAAGGCTGGGAGACCTGGGACAGTTCAGCCTGGAGAAGAGAAGTCTGTGAGGGGATCTTATCAATATGCATCAATACCTAATGAGTGAGAGTCAAGTGGATGGGGCCAGGCTCTTCTCAGCTGTGCCCAAAGACTGGTCAAGGGGCAGTGGGCGCAAAGTGTAACATAGGAAGCTCCATACAAACATGAGGAAAAACTCCTTTACTGTGAGGGTGTTGGAGCACTGCAACAGATTGCCCAGAGAGGTTGCAGAGTCTCCTTTTCTGGAGATCCCATTTTCGTGTTTGATAATTTCTGATATGTAACCAAAGATATACATTAATATATATAAGTCTGTTATGATACATTTTTGATCTCATTGTTCAGAGGTGCTGTTACTAACTATTATGCTAGAGGTGAGAGATTCTGGAAGCAGTCTTGGGCAGAGCGCTGAAAGTCAGAGTATATCACAGGAGCTACCTTATACTTTTCAAACATAGCCAGCTTTATTTTCAGAAGTAATTTTGCCAGAGTTTAATCTGAGACTTTGTTCCCCAAAGAATTACTTGTTAGTGTCATTTCCCTTTCTAAACAAGCACACCCAAAAAAACACTGAATTATAAAAATATGTAGCAATAGATGACTTGGGGATGAGGAATGGTTTGTTTTTCTTTAGTTCTTTACTTTGTGTGGTGTGGTGCAGGTCTGGATCTCCATCAGAAGAATGACATTTCTGAAACTGAGAGGTTGACTTGCCTGAATGTCTCATGTCATTTTGTGCATCTCTAGGTGCCTGTAGCCTCAGGTGTGTTTGCTAATGGAGGTCTGCTGGCTTGTTTATACCAGTGTGATGGATATTTTGGAAAGTGCCTATTTCCTTCATGTGACTGGATTTAGCATTAGCATTTGTCTGACTTAGAACAGGAATTGCTAGATTAGGAAGCACTGTGACATGGGTAGCTGGCTGTACACCATATCAAAGGAAGCATTTTCATTTAAGGATTGTTTTTTTTGTTGTGGAGTGCCTTTTTTTGTTTGTTTTTAGGAAATATAGATGGTGCAGTTCCCCAAACTGTAAGATAACATGCTTTCACGTCCACTTCCAGGTTGTATAAATATTGAGCTTACTGATTAAAGTTTTAATTGTTAGGCAGTGGAACATAAGCAGGCTGCATGTTTGCAGGAGACTTAAGGTGCTTATAGAAGCAGACTCTTCTGTCTTGTGGTTTGTAAGACAAGCATCCCACTGATGTGAGAAAGGAGCTGAGTAACTTCTGATTTTACATGACTGTAGCATTAGTAAGGTGGTACGTACACAAACAACTTGTATATGCAGCAGTGCTATTGCTCTGAAGATCTCAGTGTACTTAGTAGTGGTTATTAAAGTAATACTTGTTTACTGTAGTGGGAGCTTGGCATGTTTCCCTGGTTTGTGAAAAACACAGTGCATGTGTTATTTTTCCAAAGGTAGTGAGCATTCTTACTCATTTCTCTTAGTGACCTAGTGGATTGCCCAGAAGACTAAAAGCTGGTTAGTGAAGTCCTTCATGAAACAAGACTGTCAGACATTGGAAAAAATAAAATAAAACTCGTATCTCCCTGTAGTCTTAAGAAAAAAATCTGTATCTTCATTTTAAAGTAAGATGGGAGGTTTAGGTCAGATATTAGGAGGAAGATTTTCACTCAGAGGATGGTGATGCACTGGAACAGGTTGCCCAAGGAGGCTGTGGATGCTCCATTCCTGGAGGCATTCAAGGCCAGGCTGGATGTGGCTCTGGGCAGCCTGCTCTGCTGGTTGGTGACCCTGCACATAGCAGGGGGTTGAAACTAGGAATGATTGTGGTCCTTTTCAACCCAGGCCATTCTGTGATTCTATCCTCAGAAGTAGCTCTTCATGTGTAGGTTAATGGTTGATGCAGCACTGTCTTCATAGACTGTCTGCTCATGGAATCCCAGGTAGTTAATGAATGATAATAAAGAACAGAGCAGAAAATGGTTAGAAATAGAGTAATTAGGAGATCTTCTGCAGAGTGAGAGCGTTGTCTGATTTGTCTGCTTTGAGAATGAACTGAAGTGGCTTGTTTATACTTGTTTTCTCTTGTTTTTGAGTATCAGTACTGTTGGATGGTTAGCAAATGTTCACTACCTGTTTTTTAAGCTATGCTTTTGGCTGAATTCCTTGTGTATTTTACAAACCAGGTATCAAAGCCTCTCAAGTTTTCTGTTGATGCTTTGCTTGAATTGCAGGTGCTGGTTTCTGTAAGGGTTGTGTTCATTCTGCTTAATACCTCCCTGACAGGATCAGCAGGCATTTGTTTCTGATCTGTGTCAAGTTTGGAATGATATCAAAAGGACAAAAAAGGAAGAATGCTGATTTCTGCAGTGCATTTGCTTAGGGTTTTACTTGCTTCCTCACCAAGGAGTCAAACCTGATGTCTGTTGGTGTCTAGATAATTTCCGGAGTAAACCTGGCAGTCTGTTACAGTTGCAAAAGCCTATTGTGGAGTGACTGCCAGTGATGTGCTGCTGCTCTTCATCACCTCTGTTGTCCTTTGCTAACAGAAGCCAGAGCTTATGCTGAGGGTGTAACGCCAAAGGAAATGAGATGAAAATCATAGTTAATGTTATCATATAAACGTCAGTCGTTGAAGAGGTCGTGAGCATATTCCACAACCTGTAAATGTGAAGTATAAGCAGTGAGGCTGGGACAAGCATTTACTACATGGAATGAATGCTTTATAATGTAAACTTAGCATTGGCTAACTGGTGGTGACTCTATTTCCATTTTCTTGGTTACAAAGAATGAGTAAAACAGCTACAGATTGGCATCGGGAATAGCTGCTGTCCAATAGCTTATCTAGATAATGTTTTTCCCAAGTGTTGATTTTAATACCTTCTGACAGGGTAACCCCACTGTACTCTGTACTCAACAAAGAACTCGCAGCCGTGTCTTTGTGTAAGGTTTGGGCAGCATTTCTCTTATCTGGAGCAGAGTACTGAGGAGGGTAAACAAATGGCTGGCTTCGTGTGCCAGACACTGTATTCTTTGTTTGCATGGTCGGTGATATGACTTCTCCTAAGATTATTCTTTTTCTTATAAACATGACTAACACTCCTTCAGTGCAGTGTATAGCCGGGTTTTACCGCATATAAACTTGCATATAAGGCTGTTTTTATTGAAGATAACAATGGGCTACAGGAAATCCAGGCTTTCAAGTGGTTCCTGCCTGTCATCCACACCTGCTCAATATGTGCATCTTCTGTTTTACTCAGACACTGTAGCCTGACAGTGCAGTTATATGAGGAGTCCTTGGCATGATCACTTTGGGCCGACCTTTACCAGCCTGTGATTGGGAGAAATTTGACATCTACCTCATTATGAGATTTCAGAGACTTCAGTAGTTTTTTACTTGCTCTTCTTTGCTAGTTCTGTAGAATTAATAGTGGAAAAGGACCTGTTAGAGCTCTAATTTGGGATCTTGTGTTCATCTAGAGACCAGCACCAAACTTTGTCTCACCTCTAACCCTTGCTGTGACTGTTGGACAACAGTTACAGAATGTAATTACTTGAACTAATATTGTGGCATTTTGATCTAATTTGGCTTAGTGTATGATTTTATTATAATGTTGCTATAATTCTTTGAGAATTAGTACTTTTATTACATTACTGGACTTTCCAGATCTTTCTGGGAAGTGTATTGCTGGAAAGATAACCGAGTACAAGGCAAAATTCACACAGTAATATCTCTGGCCATGAGGTCCTTAATTTTTTGTTATTCCTCCACATAACACTGATGCCAGAGATAACACTATCTGATTTGTAGCACTGTATGAAGTGTGTATGCTCATGACCCAGTATTCAACACTGAACAGCAATGGGTCTCAAGTTCCACTGTGGTTTAAATTATTTGAGGAATGCCTTTACTATTTTCTTTCAAAGATGTAAAGCTCGCTGAAGTACAAAGCATTCCTATACTTAAAAATGCTCAAAGTGATGAGCAACTTCATGAAAATAGAATGAAGTCAGTAGAAACCACAAGTTTCAATTGCAGGTAAGTTGATCTATACCATGACAGTAAATAGAAAATTTAGCCCTTGAGAGCTGGTACAGAAAGGCCCTTGAGGGCAGAAGTGATAGGGATTGAGTTGAGGATGGTGGGAAGATGGATGTGAAAAGATTACATATGAATGTTGGGTTGTTCACAGCATAAGTGATTTGTTTGCTTTAATGCTTGTGAATTTCTTCTCTCAGAAGTGGATATTATTTCAGAGGTGTTTTTTATGAAATACAATCTTCATATTCTAGGAGGTGAAATGGAATGTAGGGGTGTTCTTTCAGTATCTAAACAGAACCTACAAACAGGAGGGGAGTCAACTCTTTGAAAGGGTAGATAACAGCAGGAGAAGAGGAAATGGTTTTAAGTTGAGGGAGGGAAGATTTAGGTTGGATGTCAGGGGGAAGTTCTTTACTATGAGAGTGGTGAGGTGCTGGTGAGGCTGCCCAGAGAGGTTCTGGATGCCCCATCCCTGGAGGTGTTCAAGGCCGGACTGGATGGGGCCCTGGGCAACCTGGTCTAGTATTAAATGTGGAGGTTGGTGGCCCTGCCTGTGGCAGGGGGGCTGGAGATCCATGTTCCTTGAGGTCCCTTCCAACCCTGGCCATTCTGTGATTCTGTGATGTGTATTTATTTCAGGACTAGCAATAGAAAGTCCTTACACATGGTGTCTTCCAGATCTGTAACAATCCCATTACACGTGTGCATAGCAGTGCTGAACCTCAGTTCTGGTAGGGTTTCTTGCTGTTCTCTTAAGGCCTAGTTCCTGTCATTTATTTTGGGTTACGTTTTCCACTGACGCGTGTTCTCTGAAGTTCAAATCTGGGTGAAGACACTTCACCTCAGTACTGTTTTGCACAGCATCAATTTCCATATTACCAGGCATCATGGCAATTAAGGATATGTCATTTTAAGCAAACAAAAAATACTGTAGTATAGTAGTCCCTACCTAAAGCAAATTAGGTGACACGCTTTCTGAGTAAAAGGAAATGCCATACCATGTGGGTTCAGTATCAGTGTGCCGCTATCTGCAAAGGGTGGGAAGGTGATAAGCAGGCTGGAATAATGGGCATCCTTTAAGACAGGATGAACAATGATGTTAAGTTCCAAGGATGTGTGTGCAGTGAGTCTGTTTAGATAGTGACAAGACAAGGGGGAATGGTTGAAACTAAAGGAGGAGAGCTCTAGGTTAGATGTTGGGGGAATATTTTGTGGAGAGAGTGGTGAGGTGCTGGGACAGGTTGCCCAGAGAGCCCGTGGTTGCCCATTTCCTGGAGGTGTTCAAAGCCAGGCTGGATGTGGCCCTGGGCAGCCTCGTCTAGTATTAACTGGGGAGGTTGGTGGCTGTGCCTGTGGCAGTGACTTAGAACTCTGTGATCCTTAGGGTCCTTCCAACCCAAGGCATTCTGTGATTCTTAACTGAAGGGAAAGAAAATAGGTACAGGTGAGAAGCAGCTAGCACTTGTTCCAACAAATCCATCTAAACAATAGTGCTCTGTTATCTGGCCTGGTAACCATAAATTTTCTATGGTGTAGAATGAAGGTCTGTTATTTCTTTACCAATTACATATGAACTTTGTGCATTAATAAAGCACGCTTGACATCTTTTTGTAATTAGAATGAATAAAATTGTGCTTTTTCTTACTAGTGATGTTGATAATGCACCCTTGTGGTGAATCATTGCCAATTCGTTAATTCTTGGAACAATGCACACAGTGTGGGAAGTTGGAAGACTGAAGTTTCTGAGATATAGCAAACAGCACAGCCTTCACATATTTCAGTAAAGTCTACTGCAAATGTAAAATCTGTGAGAATTGCTCAAGGCATTCAGTTGGGATGGGTTGTGGATGTTGGCTGTAAGGATAAGCTGATGTTCTCCAAGGCTCTAGTTGAAATGTGTTGCTCCAAGCACTCAAAGGGCAGACAATTACAAAGAAGCCCATAGAAGTCTTTTACCCAATGTTCATACTGTCACAGTTGTAAGGCTAATTTGATCAAGTTTTCCTTTAATTCCTATGAGTGCTGCAGTCATAAATTGATCCTTTTCCTTTTTAGATGTACTATCCTCATCTTTTTTTTTTTCTAGCCACAATTCTGATTGTGTCTTTTGAATACTCAGCTAGAGACCTTTGTAGCTGAATGATTTGGGGGCTTTTCTTGTTTAGAGCCTTCACATTTCTACTGCTAACAAATACCTTTCTGACTCTTAATCCCTCCAGAGAGGAGGATTTTGATGTTTATATCAGCTTGCAGCTGGAGTGCCTGAGTTTGTGAACACTGGAATAAGTGTATGTTTGGACAGTTCGTATGTGTACATGTCTGTGTGCTATAGCAGGTACAACTTCTGAGAAGTGTAAAGGTTTGCTTAAAAACTGGATGCATTTATGTATATATATGAAAATGTTAACTATGAAAGAGGCAGATAAGGAGTTCTGGTATCATAGAATGGCAAAATAATTAGCCTTTGAACAGGACTTGGGAACAGTAGTAGCACGTGTTGAGAGATTGTAGTAATAAACACTGCCTCTGTAATTACTGGTATCTCTTTTATGAGACAGCAGAGAAAATATTCAACCAGTCAGAGGAAACTATACATTAGAGTTTTAAGTACATTTAATGAGTTTTTCAGTCTTGCTTAAGTAAAAATATTTAAGAAAGATTAATTTATTTTTTTTCCAGAGGCTGAATCCACCCTGAAGATGTGTGGAGAAAGCTTATAAACTAGAAACTCCAAGTTTTCAAATAGAAGAATTAAGTCCTTTGACAGCTTAGCTTATAGCACAGAATACTGGAAGTTGGGGCTGTATGAATGCTTATTCTCCATAGCAGTGATTTTCCTTGTGTTGTTGTGGAGATGATATTTGCCCTTCACGCAGAGTTCACAGAAACAAGGCTGCTGTATGTGTTGTTGACACACCTACGTGTTCTATTTGCTTGGGGTAATGGACTTGCTATTTCTGGTCCTTCTGGAGTGAATTAGGAGATTCTCCCTCTTGGTCTTTTCTTCACTACTAATTACAGCTCAAAACTTGGGAAGTGCAAGGTATGCTGAGGAGCACTGATTTGTTGCCCCTTTGTATCCTCTGTTAGTGCTGGAGTGGGTTAGAGGCATGAGAGAGAGAAAAGAACTCAATAATGCTTCAGCGTGCTCTCTGGAGACCAAGAGCAAAGCAGGCACAATACCAATTGTTCCTTTCCAGTTTTATTAATTGCAGCTTCCCAAGTGCATAAAGTGACAAACATTGGTTGTTTGCCAGGGTAAAACAAAAGGACAGGACTGAAACGCCGTCAGGTGCTGATGCAAACGCGTAGTTTAGTTTCTCCTAATAGCCTTTGCTTGTCCCAGAGCTGCAGGTGCATGAAGCAGTACGTATGCAGATAGTCAGCACTGAAGAATTTGTATTTTTTCTAAAGGGAAATGTTGAAACTTGTGTACCTCATTCGTGTTACATTTTAAAAACTAGTTAACTCTATTATGTTGATGTGCCATGCACCAGTTACTTCCTCTGTAACAGGATTTTGTGGACAGAGTCATAACAACAAAAAAAAAGAACTTGAAAGCTCAAAAAGCCTCAAGGAGCTTCAGATAACTATCACAGAATGAATTGTTTTAAATATTGTGTATTAAACATCATGCATTTTCTCTTTTTCTAAACAGGTGAACTGGGAGTGACATTTCCTGGGTGTATCTCCTTTTCCTTCCAATTAGAAGCTAAATGTATTAAGCTGGCGAAGTAATTCTGGTAAGAGTCTTTCTGTTACTTCAGAGAATGTCATTATATGTGAAGTATTCAGCCTTGCCACTA
This sequence comes from Perdix hodgsoniae, assembly GCA_035772895.1. NCBI lineage: Eukaryota > Metazoa > Chordata > Aves > Galliformes > Phasianidae > Perdix > Perdix hodgsoniae. Next base: position 317,042 of record JAPSGF010000039.1, on the reverse strand, counting down.
AAAGGAGCTTTTTCACCATCAGCACTAACAAACTTGTTCTTACAGCTCTAGTTTTCGACCTAATGCCTGTATGTAGATGCTATCTGATCACGCTGTACTAATGCATTCGTTACATTTCCATTACTTTAGGCTATTTGGCTCTCATCTTGGATGTTCTGGGCTTGAACACAATAAAAGTATTTGAGTTTTGAAGATTTCACTTGAGTTGCTTATTCAGGGATAAAAGAAGTTAAACGTGCTGTGGTATTCATTAAATGAGTTTTCTGTAGATTAAATATTCTTGCTTCTGTTCTGCCTTCACCAGTGACTCCCTTGATCAGGCTTTTTACAGCTGCCTCTCTCATTTCTTTTGGCTTCTTGTTTTTTAAATTTTCAGCACATGCTAGTGCTGACTGATGAGAACATTTGTCATATATGAGAACTTGAAATACAGAGTGTATGAGTGTCTTGTGTGTATTATCTAAAATAAAATTAGTTTGGAGTCAGTAGCAATGCTTTTAGTGTTTTCTCCTGAACATGTGCATCAGAATAAATGTCTTGAATTAAGTACATGATAGTGACTGCCACCCACTCACTTAATCTTATTTTGAAGGAAGTCCTTGGAGGGAGAGGAGGGAGAATAAGTCAAAAGTATTATATTACAGAAGTCCAACTTTATCTCCATTCCTTGGGTTTTTTCTCCCTTGAAACAATCTGTATACTGTTGGAATACTGAACACTGAATACATTCAGATAAAATATTTGACTGCATTTCCTATGCAGTGCTGTTTAATTACTACCTTTGCTGTCTTTCAGAAGCAGATAAAGATTGAAGATCACATTTAGGTTTAAGTTAAGAAAGAAATCATTAACTTTCATGTTTGCAATGTGGAGGACTGTTGTGTGTGCTAGACTTACCTAATGGGTTTATAAAATGAATGTTTGGGATCACTGGCTGAAGTCTCACTGTAATAAGCTTATCTTTCCTGTTCTCTTCCATCATGTGTTAGTATATTGATTCCTCAGTCCTACACATTGTCCATGCTTCAGAGAGGAGGCAGTTGGAAGAAATGACCTTCTCTCCCTCTTTTTTTTTTCCTCCTGAAGAAGTGTATTTTCTGGTGAATTTACTTTCCATGCTTTCTACTTACAGCTCAGACATGAGCAGTGCCAGTAACTCACTGGCACGGGAGTTCTTGACGGATGTCAACAGACTGTGCAATGCAGTGGTCCAGAGGGCAGAAGCCAAGGACGATGAAGAGGAAGAAACTCATATGGCTGCCCTGGGACAGTACTTAGTTCAAGGCCGTGGGTTTATTTTGCTTACCACACTCAACTCTAATATTGATCAGGTAATAGTTTTTCTTACCAGGTTATAAGCTTTTCTTTTTGTGTTGAGCCTTGACTTTGTGTTCTGTCCTTCTGCAAGCACAAAAAAGGAAAAAAATAGCTAACCATATACCTGTTTTGCCAGCTTATGCTAATGGCTATTAAACTTCTATCCAGTTAAGCTGTGTGATTCTTGAATTCAGCAGCTCGGTAGAAAGGCAGAAGGGTAGAATTTTTGAGAGAAATGAGTCTGATTATTTAACCTGTACTGAAAACCAGCATTTGTTACTTTAAAGCAATAAATTCAAAATGTACACCTTTCCAATTTGTTTATTGGTTAAAAAAGCATACACCTTTCCACAAAACGCACTTTGCAGGAAGAGAAATGCAATTCTGTGAGTGGCTGTTTCTCACTGATTGTGATGTGAATGGGAGATGTATATTGGAGTTTGTTCTATGTTATGGTGGAACTGTAGTGTTAAAAAAAAAAATCTTTCAGTCCTTCTATTATCACCATACATGGAATCCCATCTGTTATTGGTGGTATTATTTCTAGAAAAGGTTCCAAAACTTTAAGACTTTTCAGTAAACTGGGTTGAAATGTATTTGCCTTGTTCTTTCAACTTTTATTTTCATTTGTTGCACAAGTGTTCTTAACATAATGTTGCCGCTTCTTACCAAAATTAAATTTTTGCTTATCTTCACGCACCTTAATTTACTTGCTATCTTGAATTTTTGGGAAAAGGTGTCACTGAATGATGGCAGCTACAAAAATGTTCAGGTCAGGTTTTTGTGGTTCTGAATTGGGGGTTGGGTATAGAATTTCTTGGGTGTTTTTTTGTTTTTAGCGCTGAAACCATACTGATAGTGTTGTATAGCAACCAGTAAATTGTTGGAATTTTCCATCTTATATTATTTGCTCTCAACTTTAACTTCCTGGTTTTCTTATATGATGGGTGAGGAATTTGTTCAACAAAATGGATTTGAAGAGCTTTTTATATGAAGAGTTTAAAAAGTTCAATAAATACTTCAAAAGCTTTCTGATTGGCTCCAGTTAATTATTATAGCATTCTTTGCACTTACGTTGTCTTTCCAGTTCTGCATAGAACAGCAAGACACAGGAAAGTGGATGTTTATAGCTTATTAAAATAAGCTGGAGGATTCATCTATTTGGGGGGGGAGGAGAGGGGAAGGGGAGTACAAAAGATTGTTTTTTTTCCTTCTGAACACAGGAGCTGACATGTCGGGAAGAGCTTCTGACCCTCCTTCTGTCACTTCTGCCACTGGTATGGAAAATCCCTGTCCAAGAAGAAAAAGCAGTAGGTAAGATTTATTACAGTATTAAGGATCTAGAAGATGTCATGCATTGCATTTGTATTCTAGTATTGCTAGCTAAAGAACAGAAGTCCATTGTGTCTGTGTCCGTTGTCCGTGGACTCTTAGTATAGAATGAAGGTGGTAATTCTACAAAGAAATAAAGTTGGAAAATACCAGTGCTCTGTCAACATACAAGGAAAGTTGTACAGAGAAGGTTGAGGCTCCTGGTTTATGTACAAGATGATGCTCACATTACTGTGTATCTGAACTGTATGGTGAGACCATTTTCTGTTGTTGGGTTGTTTTTTTGCTTTTCAGTGATATGGGGAAGACTGGAAAGGAGTTTGAAAGTGCGTGATTTTGCGAATATGAAGTGTTTCATGGTGGGTGAGAGGAGGAAAGACTTAATGGTTAATTTAAAAAAAATGCACAACTGGATGCTTTAGACTGGTCAGAGATGGAGTGAGACTTTTTTTCTTCAAAAATTGAAGATTTTCTGAAATGAAAGAAATGATAGAGTTAAATACTAAACTGGTAACAGAGTGTGAAAGTAGAATGAATATCACAGATGTAGGCCTTGAAAATGGAATAATACTGGATGGCTATGAACAGAATCAGACTGCACCTTGGGTGTTCTGTGTCAGGAAAAACTGATGTGTGAACAGAAAAACTAAATCACAAGGATTCAATTGCTGAAAAAGTTGTGTGAATCGAAGGAGTGGAAGGTATGATACAAAATCAAGATATGAAAGAGGTGATACAAGATAAACTGTGCAAGAAGTGATCTATGAAGTGATGACAGCTTTTTGGGGGGAGGGGAGCTTCTGCGTTTTTCTTTATTAGAAGATAAAACAGAGGATGAAACAAGTAACTCATATGTTTGAAAGAATTCTGAAGGATTCCCACCTGAAGCTTTCCCAGAGTTCTTTGCCATCTTAAAGCCCTGTAAATCTAAGGATTTCGCTAATGTTTGGAGTTGCATGGCATTATGAAACTGGTATTCTAAATACTTTATGTAAACGACTACCCCGCTTGCATCTTTCTTCCATGCTCCCAGAAGCATGATTGGAATTCAATATTTTGGCTCTGTGATAGCCTAGTGACTTTTCTAATGTTAGTTTAAAATGCTGCTGTTTAAAGAGGTTTTAAGATGTGCTGGTTTTACACTATGCATAATGTGGTTTGCACCTACTACAAATTTCTAGCTTGTGGTACTGAAGCAGTAAACGTGATATAATCAATTTTGCACCGCTTGTTTTCCTTGATCTGAAATAACATATCTTAACCCATCTGTATTAGTTAGGTTGCTTTCTTCTCATTCAGGAAATACCCTTTATTTGATATGATACTCATAGTGAACTTCCTGCCTCCAAAGCAGCTGTTCTACAAGCATTGCAACTATGACTATGACTATAAACAGCAAGGAGTGGTCATGCTTGCTCACAGAAGTATCTTTTCTTTCAGTTTAGTGTTTATATCTGTACTGTGTGCTTTGGGATATTTTTTTAAGGGATGAGTGCATTATTGTGGACTATCACTACTTTCTCTGAGTACTGAACATAGTGGATGGTGAATACTTGCCATGGTTTGCTGGGTTATTCTTATGCACAAAGCATACAGGTTCTTTTCTGCTACTGATTAAAAGTCATGGTGGACTTCATCCAAAAGCATATAAACTTTTTTCCATCTGCTTATTTGATTGTTTATAGTCTGAGTTGACCAATGCATGTCAAGTGGGAATATTGTATTTTATTCTTCAAAAAATTCCTTGCCCATTGAATAAGATCTAGATTTCATATTCTATACTTTATGCAGCGTAGTTGAAAGGTGTTCCGTAGCTTTCCTGAGAGCGTTCCACGTCTTAAACTTAAGGGGTACTCATTTCAGTCTCCCTCTTAGCTCTGATTATTGCTTGAAGTCCACAACATGTCTGCTTCTTGGATTTGGAACAATTAAAGCTGGAATGATTAAGACCTGTGTACTTAAGGATCTACTCTGTACTTAAAGGTTTTTTCTATTACTACCAATAGTCTGTAATCTTATTTTTATGCTGTGAGTTAAGGCACTCGTCTATAGCATGTAGTTGCGTAAAGCAATGTTGAATCATCAAGCTGAAGAGATTTTCTTGCTTCCTTTGGAGTTCAGTTTTTCTTGTTTTGGGTTGGAGTTGTTTGGCAGTGTTTACTGTGGATATTTTGAATGATGGGCAGAAAATAAGTAATGTTTTTGTTGCTGTCTAGAACTGCTTTCAGAACTAAGCAATAGAGTAGATCCTGGAGTTGGAATGCTGCTGATTGATATTTTACTGCTAGTATATTTGTGTGTCTAACTTCACCAAAGTAGAATATAACCAGTGGCTGTAAAAGGCAAAAAGATTGTTTCAAACTAAACTTTCCTTCAAGAAATCCTTTCATCTGCCTTGATGTTATCTTATTTTTTAAGAGGATGGAATAGCTGTGCCTACGAGTAAGTTCTAGAAAATGCTAGCACAGTTTATCTACTGTAATACCTCAGCTGTCTGAGATTTAAAGAAAAGACACTGTGATTCCTAAACATGAATTGTTACCAACTTTTTATATTATAAATGCCAAATGTGCAAAACCATGGCATGTTATGATACTACTCACACTTGAAGCTAAAAGTATTCAAGTATTTTTCCTATTTTTGTTTTTTTAACATATTGTTTCTGAACTTCTTTTAATGTTCCTTTGTCTTTCTTTTGCGACAGGTTTCGATATACCATTTACAGTAGATGTTTGCCTGACCAAAGAGAGCAATTCAAGTGTGAAATCCACTCAGGAAAAAATAGGATTAGATCAGAGCATTTGTTCATCTCTTCAAGCTTCTGCACAGCTACGTCCTCGATCCCGAAAAAGTGGGCGTATGCGCAAAACCACCCATCGCTATTCTGTACGAGATGCAAGAAGATCTCAGCTGTCCACTTCAGATTCAGAAGGCAATTCTGATGACAAGAATACTGTAACAATGAAACACAGACGTTCCCAGTTCCTGCAGCCTTTTTTAACCTATCCAGCTAGGGACAGCTACCTTGTAGATAGAAGTGATTTCTTACCTACTGAAGTGGTACCTAATCCAGATGTCCCTCATCTAGAAAATTCCAGCCAAATTATTCCAGCACATGAACTAAATCCAGAGATTTTGAATGAGTCAGTTGCAGGAATTGCTGAGAGCAACATGGATAACTCTCCTTTTGACTTATGCCATGTGTTACTGTCACTTCTAGAGAAGGTGTGTGGATTTGATATTACTTTGAATCACAGTTCTGCTCTTTCAGCTACTGTGGTGCCCACGTTAACTGAGTTCTTATCAGGATTTGGAGACTGTAATCTAAGTAGTAACACAGAAAATGAAGTGGTTTCTGCAGGGTGGACAGAAGAACCTGTGGCTCTGGTCCAAAGGATGCTGTTTCGAACAGTTCTGCATCTTATGTCTTTAGATATAAGCAGTACAGAAGCAATGCCTGACAACCTGAGAAGAAATGTGACAGACTTGCTTAAAGCAGCATTAAAAATCAGAATTTGCTTGGAAAAGCAGCCTCATCCTTTTGCTCCAGAGTATAAGAAAACACTACAGCAACTTGTTCAGGATGGCTTTGAATTATCAAGATACCGTCACAGAGCCTTGCTTCTACCTGAAGTTATAGAAGGAGTCTTGCAGATCTTGATCCGCTGCCTGCAGAGTGCAGCCTCTAATCCTTTCTACTTTAGCCAAGCAATAGATCTTGTTCATGAGTTCATACAGCATCAAGGTTTTAAGTTGTTTGAAGTAACAGTACTTCAAATGGAATGGCTATGTATGAAGAATGAGGGAGTAACTGGGGAAGCACCAGAGCATCTGAAATCCCTTATAAACAGTGTCATGAAAATAATCAGCACTGTCAAAAAAGTGAAATCAGAGCAGCTCCATCAGTCAGTGTGTACAAGAAAGCGGCATAGACGATGTGAGTACTCTTACTTCATGCATCACCACAGAGATCTCTCTGGGCTCTCTGTATCTGCTTTTAAAAACCAAGCTTCCAGAAATCCCTTTGAGACGACTGATGGAGAAGTTAATTATCCTGACAGATGCTGTTGCATTGCTGTTTGTGCACACCAGTGTTTGCACTTGTTGCAGCAAGTTTCTCTGAGCAGTACTTGTGTTCAAATTCTCTCAGGTATACATAATGTAGGAATATGCTGTTGTATGGACCCAAAATCTGTGATTGTCCCATTGCTTCGTGCTTCCAAGTTACCAATATTAAAAAGCTTCCAACAGCATATATTGAACATCCTTAACAAGTTTATACTGGATCAGCTGGGTGGAGCGGAAGCTTCTCCAAGAATTATACAGGCATCGTGCAATATATGTACTGTTGACTGTGATCAGCTTTTGCAGTTGGAAGATGCCTTGCAGGGCAACTCTAATGATGCTGGTCTTGCATCTAGTTCCTCCTGCAGAGTACAGGGAATTCTGCCTAGCAGTGGATCTGAAGATGTGTTGTTGAGATGGGATGCATTGGAGGCTTATCAGGACATTGTTTTTGAAGAAGACAAACTACACGGCATGCAGGTTGCAAGCCATATTTGCCACTTAATTCAAAAGGGAAATGCTGTGGTCCAGTGGAAACTATATAATTGTATTTATAATCCAGTGCTTCAGAAGGGGGTTGAGCTAGCTTGCCATGCTCAACAACTGGGACTAACTACAGCTGATAAACATACAAGCAGTTACCTTAGCCAGTGTTTGCCTTATGAAGTACTTCAGATTTACTTGCAGACACTTCCTGCGTTGCTTAAATCCAGGTTGGTAGATTTTCTGCTTATTAATGGAAAAAGCAGTAATTATGTCATACAGAGTTCTATCTGTTTGTTAATTATTAGAACATAAACATTATTTGGACTATATTTTGCACTTGGATATTTCAGAGAGGATGTCAAGATAAATAACAGAAGACTTTGTTAGATTCATAAGCTGCAGAAAGTTATGGGGCCTTGAACAAGTCAAAACAAAGCATGTAAGAACAAAATCTTTGTCTAATGTAGTATGTTCTTTGCCTCTTAATTCTTCATGCTAAAGTGAGTCAGCATTGAACAGATTCTCATTTCACTTCTTGATGAGAATTTCTCCTAAACTTTCTGGTCCGTTTCTCTTCTAGTACCTACAAATTTTATGAATCATCTAAATTTTTTTTAAAAAGAGAAAACAAACTTCTAAGATATGAAGTAGGAAACCTTCTATTTGTTCTGCACTCATAGCTTCTGAATAAAATTCCATATATTTTACTAATATGAATGTGTCCTTTCTTTGAAGGATTCTGATCTTTTCTGTTAGAGTCCTGATGAAATGAATTTAGTAGATATGGGAATGAAGTCGGAGGGTAGGGAAGGTGAATGTCTGTAAGCCAACAGTACATTAAGAAACTTACGGATCTTTACCCACAAATCCTATGTGAACTCAATGTAATACATGAGCAGTAGGAAGAATGAAGAAAATATCCTTGGAAGTATGCCAATATTAAAAAAACACCTTTGGCAATAACAGTTGCATGAAGTTGTGCTTGAAATGTGTTTCAGATACTGTTCAGTAGTCTTTTCTTAAAACTGTTAAAGACATAGCAAGTAAAAGTCTTAATGCTTCGTGTTTATTTGAGAAGCAGTCTATTACCTACCAAAGTCATAGACTTGAAGTCTGACTAGCTCCAACTGTTAATAAGAAGTTGTCTGGAATTACTGTTGCAGAGCAGATGTTATAGAGCTGAACACTTTAATGCTTTGAACATCGTATATATTGTTGTGGTCTGTATTAGTGATTAACCAGTACCAACCCTATGTAAGGTTGTATGTCCCTACGTCCTAGCTTAACTGAGAGTTAAATTTTCCTCTACTAGGTGGATGATACTTAGAGATTCTGAAGTATTGCAGATGAGCCCCCCTCTAGCCCACCTTGCATACCTGAAGTGCAGCATTTGCACTTCATGATATGTTTACTTCATATAAACATAACTTGGTCTTGGTGTCACTCAAGTGTGCGGAACAGGATTATTTTCAGATGTCGCATCTTATGAATGTCTCATGAAATCTTATGAGATAATGAATTCGTTGTTGATTTGTGAGGAAACTTTGTTATGCTTTCTCTTACAGGGTGATTAGAGACTTATTTCTGAGTTGTAATGGAGTGAATCAAATGACTGAGTTAAACTACTTAGACACTTTAAGAAGCTATTCTTTGAAAGTATTAGAGACTTTGATACTCTGCCTTGGTGAGCAGCAGAAAGATCAAGTGCCAGAGCTAGAAGACTTCAACAGTGAGCACAAGGAGTCTGCACCTGATTTGCCTGCTTCTCTTTGCAGCCAGCACACTGCTTCAGAAATTCCACAAAGCCTGAGCAAGTTTTATGCAGGCCTTAAGGAGGCTTATCCAAAGAAGAAAAAGTTTGAGAGTCAAGACATTCATGTTAACACAATAAACCTGTTTCTCTGTGTTGCGTTTTTATGTGTAAGTAAAGAAGCAGATGGTGATCTGGATTCAGCTAATGACTCTGAAGATACATCAGGATATGATAGTACAGCTAGTGAGCCATTAGGCCATAAATTACCGTGTCTGTCATTGGAAAGCCTTACTTTGCCCTCTCTGGAACACATTCACAGAGCTGCTGATATTTGGTCCATGTGTCGCTGCATCTATTTGCGTAGTTCAGTTTTCCAGAGACAGTTCCATAGACTTGGAGGTTTTGAAGCATGCCATAAACTGCTAATCCTCATAATTCAAAAGCTTGTGGAAAATAAGGAGAAAGAACAAGAAAAAAGGGGGAGAACAGTGAGTGAAAGCAAAAGTTCACATGGAACTGCTCATGCTGAACATCTCAGCAAAGATGCCTCTGTTCATTTCCCTGAAAGCAGGAAAGTGATGCAATCAGAGCTCAGTAGTTCTGACAGTCTTGCTGTTGCAGAACAGCTGGTGCCTGAATGTGTCTCCTGTGACAGCTCTGCAAGTAGGGAACATGCTTCAGTTGCAAATGTGGAAGAGATAAAGTCTTCTGTAAGAGAAGAAACTGAATGGGCACTTCAGGGCATCAGACTTCTAGAAGCTTTGCTGATGATATGTCTACACAGTGCAAGCACCACACAGCAGAAGATGGAAGTAGAGATGTTTCATCAGGTAATGCGCAGCTTCCCTTAGCTTACCTTAATTGTATTTGTTTTGTACAACATTATTTTAACAGTAATCCATCTGAAGGGGTGGTGTTGTTGGTTTTTGGAGTTTAAAGAAAGTTTGTTGTTGTGGTGCATATTTAACTGCATGCCTTAAGCATGACAGAAAGCAGTATATCTAGATGATGGTGGTAGTGGTCAGCAGGTATGAAGGAATAGGAGTAGGCAGATGCAGACTGCAGTTGCTTTTTCTGAGGAGGCAACTTTCCACGGGTCGGCTCACTGTTCCTACTGGTTAGGATCCTGTAATTCCTTGTTTGTCCTCTAACATAGCATCATGTTTCTTCCATCCTTTTTGGACTGGATCCCTGTTTGTTCCGATTCTTTGCTTCTCAGTGGCTGGAGGAGCCTTGCGGAATGTCAGAGTAGTCCAGTTTGAATGAGATGTTTACCTTGTTTGGTTTTTTAATTGTGTTTCCGATTTATTTATGTCTGTTACCATTTGAGCTAGTACGGTTGATGTGGATAAAGCAAAAACATCATATGCTCTTTTCTGTTTTAATGTGTCTTGGGTTAATGTATCTTCAGTCCAAGAACTGTGCTAGGACTATGATCCTAACAGATAAAGATTTTTTTTTCTCTTTGGCCTAAAATAGTTCTGATTTGTGGGAGGGCATGTTTTCCTCTGCCCACAAATGCAGTGGTGGATGCTGACTACTACTTATTTCAGGCTGGTCATGACTGCTTTTTTTTTCTAGTTTTGAGTACCTTTGTTTTCTTATGTAATTTCTTGTCTAGTCACGTGCTCTGTGTTTGAACTGATGAGTGTTGAATGGTGGTAGATGCTTCTGCACGGATGCTCACTGGAGGATGTGAGACAGAGCTGGAGTCTGAGTCGTGTAGGCAAGACGCAAGTACACAGTGGCTTGCATGTTAAGCTAAACAGTGTGAAAATGGTGAGCAGTGGATGGTGCTTGAGGAGAGAGGGGTGTTAAAGGGCAGCGATATTTAAGGAGCACCTGAAAAAAACTATTATCTAAGCTTTAGAGGTGAACTAATTCAGCATTCCATCAAAAGTTATTGTTTCATGGAAGACTCCTTTGCTATGGTTTATTTTAATTATCTTGAGGTTTTTTTAGCACCTTACTTATCTCCTTCTGCTGTTATGAGTATGAGAACTGTGATTTAGAGCCACTTGCTATTTTTGTGAAGTTGGACTCATCACCCTCTATCCTTTTAACCTCTTGAGTAATGTGGTGTGGTCTGAATACACTCTACTTCCAACTGTTTCTGAAGCATGTTTGTTGTTTGTTTTTGTTTTTTGTTTTTGAATGAGTGCCTTCACATGTAATTCTCCAGAAACACTAAGTTGCTTAGATTTTTCAGTGTGCAGACTGTTTAACCCACAAAATGTTTGTCATGGCAAACTGCAAGTCTTTGTTATTGTAGGAGACTCAGTGAAGTCTGACAGTTCTAGCTGGGAAGACTGATTAGTGTAGGTGGAAGAGGCAGTTGTTAAATTGATGTACTGGTCTATTTTAGCCAAAACAATAATGAATCAAAATGTTTATCTTTCAAATTCTAGAATATTTGTGTGGATGATATCTTACTACAAATACGAGAACAACTTGCTCAGTCAAAACTGCTAGAAACTGACTTGGCAAAACCTCTGTTTGATTCACTGCTTCGTGTTGCATTGGGCACTTTTTCTACTGACCTGGATCATTCTGAAGAGAAAATAGAGAAGGTATGAAACACTGACTAAACAAGTCTAATTCTGTGAGGCTTGCTGGATCAAGGTTTTGTTCAGTTCTATTTTTTTAACTAAAAAAGGTTTAAATCTGTTAGATTCTTACAGCTGTTGAAAATGAATTCTCTGATTCTCATATGCAAGTGTCAAGGTGAATGATGCATATTCATATGCCTCCCCACTTCTGCTGCTCTGAAATAGGTCACTCTAAAAAAAAAAAAAAAGCAAGCCCTATTATGCTTTATGGAAATACCTGAAGTTGGAAGTTCTTGTTCTTCTGTTTTACTGTAGGTAATGGAAGAACTCAAAGTGCATATTCACAGACCTTAGAGACTGCAGATATGTTTTGACATAAGAGTGGATGTCAAAATGATTATTACAATGGTAGTTTTTGGAAACAGTTTTTCTTAATGTGTTGATTACCTCTACCAAACTGTATTTGGGTAGTTAGTAACAAAAATCCATCTTGGTAGAGTCACTTTTCTTTGTAGAAGTGCAACATCCTTAAAAAGAGTCTCGAGTTTCCTGGAAGTATGTGAGTTTCTTTCCCCAGTGGGCATGGAAAAAGGTTCTGGAATGTTCAAAACTATTTGTTTTTCTGAACCAAGGTGGTGAATTTGCGTTTTACAGACACATTACACTGAAAAGGAGTCAATGTCACAGCCTGGAGATATAGCTGAGGAAGCTGACGAGTCACAGTGTTGTAGCCTTAAACTTCTTGCTGAAGAAGAAGGATATGAAGCAGACAGTGAAAGTAACCCTGACAGTGAAACGAAGGATGGAGGTAAATGTGAACTTCTGAATATGCAAAGCAGTCTTTGACATGGCCAGACTTGGTTGTCTTTTTAAGATGTACAAAAACAGGATGATCAGAGACTTTTTACAGATGCAGATAGGTTAGATTTTTCACTGCAGGTGTAATTGGATTCCCCCAGAAGTGAAGCTGACTGTTATACTGAGTGTTACAGGACCTGTTCTCTATTGTTTATGCTAGTTCACGTGATTCTTGCTCTAAAATTATGTTGGATTGTCTTTTGACATTTATTATTGTGATCTAGAAGCAACTATTTCCAGAGATACTTACCAGTAGCTTGTCTGTTAGTCAATGCTCAAAATTTTATGTAGTACTGAAAACAATTGGTAGAAGTTGTATAGTCTGGTTGTATCTATTGATATTCAACAACTGATATGTGTTCTACTCTTTTGGTGTGATTTTGAATGTAGATTTGTTTTAATTTCTCTGTTTGCGCTGTGAACTTACATTCCACTACTGCTGTTTATGTGTATGACTAGACTTTCAGTAGTGAATCAGAATTATATACAAATGCATGTTTTAGAAGTTTCTGAATTATAAATTCAACCTGAAACTATTTCCAGGAAACACTTGCAGGTAGCATGTCTGTCTCTATCACATCATTTTAGTTTTAAATGACATGTCCTGAAGAGGTGGGTGTGTAAGAGGTAGAACTTAAATGCTTGGGTTTTGTTTGTAATGAAGACATTGTGTGCTGTCGAGCATTTTGTGAGTTAAATGATTAAACTACTGCTTCCCCCTGCCTTTTAAGATAAAGATCATTTACATTCGTTGTTCCTTGGCAGGGTCTGAGTTCTGTATAGAAGATGAAGTTCTGTTACGAAGATTCATATTTGAATTGCATATTTATCATTGCTGTGTGTCCAGTCCCTGGGAAATAACAGCATGTAGTTCAAGAACATGTAATGGGGGAAGCTGCATCCCTGGCCTTGTGTTGGCAGGAAAATATGGGAACGTGAAGCAGAATAGAAGGTGTTACAAACTTCTGAAAACTGCTGATAAATGACTTTTTTTGTATGTTTGAGAAGACTGGAGAAACTATGACCTTGGATATGCTACTTAAGTAATGCAAACTGTATTTATCTATGTTTTGAGTAAGACAAATGTTCTCTTACAGGAGCAGACACGAAGGCAGAACCAGAATGTACTAGTTCTTCAGGTTATCTTAGTGACCTAACTGAAAACATCAATCAAGGAGAATTAATATATCCTGAAATCTGCATGTTAGAATTAAATTTGCTGTCAGCTGGTAATGCAAGTTTAGATGTGCTTGCTCATGTATTCCAGAGCTGCCTGAAAATCATCAACCAGAAGGAGAGAAATGCCACTGTACTTATAGAACAGGTAAAAATTTTGCTGAACAAATGCAGCACTTCAGCAGTTGCTTATTCTCTTCAGTTTTGTAGTAATAGTATTTAAAAAAAAATTGCCTGAGCTCTGTTATGGTGTTTGGTAAGACTTGAAATAACGTAAAGGATTGATATTGTTGGTAAAACTGCATTGAATTAAAATGTTATGTGAAACTTAACTAATGTATTGAAAGACAGTTGACTTACAGTTGTTTTATTTCATCAAAACTATTGAACCACAAAAGCTGTCAGTGCAGATTTAGAAACTTTCAGGTATTCTAATATTTAGAATGTGCATGTACATATTCATGTATATATTAGCATGCTTTTTTGAAATTTTCAATGCTGTACCTGCAAAATATTTCACTCAATCCTCCTAAGTTTATATTATAAATCATTTAAGCGCACAGGAGTCACTTGGGATTTCTAAGAGCTAGTTTGTTGTTTTTGAGGGTTTTTTTAAGCCTTTAAGTAACTAAATTTAGTAAACTTCTCCAGAGGAAGAAAATATGGTAAAGTAACTTGAGCTTCTAAGGTGTTTGTATATATAGTCATCTGACTAAGAAGCAATGTTACTAGTGCTTGAAAGCTTAAACCAAAAGCAGGGAAGGCTGAAGTAGGAAAATATCTTATTCAGTAATCCAATTCTTTGTGTGAATTACTTGCTTAAAATCTCTTGCACACATGTATTTTATTTTTGTGAACACTTCAGCACATAAAATGACTTAGGATTCAAAGATTTTTATTTTAAGTGTGTTTTAGAGCAAGCTTATTAATCTACTGAACTAACGAGCTTAGAAACTTTGAATGTATTTGAGATATTTTTGGGATATTTGTGAAGGATGTTGCTCTTATGGAAGCTACTTGGACTCCTTAGTTAATTTTAAAAACTTGGCCCCAATTATGTAATTTTATTTTGGGAGAGAAGACAAGGCAGCAGTTGTTAGTTGCTGAATGCAGTGGCAAGGGATTCTTTCTTTAATCATTTGGATTTCAAAGCCTTTCTCATGATGTAGTTGAACTGTACAGAACATGAAAGCGTGCTCAATAGTAAACATGAAATTATGGAAGTTTTTTCTAAGTAGAATTATTTTCATTTAAATCAACAGTAGATGTGAATTGTCCTACTTGTTAGTTCTTTGGGCTGGTGTATCCTCCTGATTGTTTCTCTGTATCTTTTTTTTTTAACAGGGAGCTGTTAAACATATTTTGGGAGGATTTATGAATATACTGACACAAACAGAGTCTAGTTTTCATGGTGAGTTCGAAGTTTAATTCAAAGAACATTTTTTATAATTTAACGTGTACACACAATTTTTTAGCCCATAATGCAAACACAAAATTTACCAAGCAAATTAATTGGCAGGCATGAATCAATGCACCTGTGTATCTGGCTTCTGATAGATCTCTAACATGTAAATAACCCTGTTTTTAAAGGGTTATTTCTGAGTCAGTGCAGAGTACATTATTTGAACACATGTTGCCAGACCTGAAAACAATAATTGAAATTAGAAACCTCAGATGACAGTGTTAACAAGCATTATTCGTGAAAAATAGCAGTTGTGATGCAGTTAGATTGATTTAGTGTAACAACATAGGTTGTTTCAGATTCTTTGTAACAGAGGACTGAGTGATATCTTGACTAGGTTTTATTTCAACTCAGAAAATACCTAGCTAATCAAAAAATGTGGAAGCAAATTATATGCTTACCCTCAGGTAGCTCACGCAAAATTGTAAACCATCCCAGGACTTTAAACCATGGCTTTTTTGAGGGATTATTTGCAACCTAGATACTGTGTTCCCAAACCTTCAGACTGTTTTACAAATTTGGAAGCCAAACTTTCTGTAGCAATCTTGATCTCTTCAAGTGTAAGTGGGTAATACTATCAGAAAGTAGATGGATCTCATCGTTCATTTTGTAATCATTGCAACTTCCCGAGTTTTAAATGTTTTTGTGAAACTCTAAATTCCACATTAATTCTTCTTCCTAACATTATCAAATACAATTTTTTAAAGATTTTCAAACATTCTCCTGAAGACTATTCTCTCTTATTTTTAGCATGTCAGATGGTGCTGGTAGACCTGCTCGTTTCTTTGATGAGCTCACAGACGTGTTCAGAAGAAGTAACTCTTCTCCTACGGATATTTTTGGAGAAGACTCCTTGTACGGTATGTCTTCAGTAACAAATTATACAATTCAGAACCATGAATAGAATCTCTTTGCATTCAAGTATTTTGGGAAATAAGGATATAATAATGTCTAATAACAGCAATTCTGTAACTGACCAAATTCAGTTGCTGAAACAACTCCCTTTCATGTTTTGAAAGTGAGATAGCAAAGGAGAAAAGGATTTAGAAACCTGTATTCTTGAATATACTGGGAGCTCTTCAGCACAAGAAGGCAAGATTTGTCCTGAATAGACTGACATAATGGTTATTGATGACAATATTGTATACTGTTAAACTTGAATTAATTTCCGTAGTTGTAAAGCATTTCCTTTTCAGCTTTATCTGCAGGAATTACTTTTAAAACTGTCATGGGTTGGCTTGTCTAACACTAGAATCTACTGCTTGTGTAGGAAATATTGCGAAAATATTTATCGGTTTGTGCGGGAGTCTGTAGGAAGAAACAAGTTGAAGGAAATTAAAAGTTACTGCAAAGCATGTAATAATACCAAATTACAGTATATAAATCAGTTTTTCAAAGGTTGCTTGCAGTAATTGGTTATGTAACTGGACACATTTTTTCTTCAGGACTCAGGCAGTTCTCTTAACGATTATGCAGTAGCAAGATGATGGCCTGTATTTGTGTTCTTAGTCTTCCACAAAGTGAAGTGAAACATGCAGCCTTTTGAGGTGTAAATGAATCTGCTAGCACATAACAAATCTGAAGCGTGTCTGCCAAGTAACCATCTACTGTGATTTGGCTAATTCCTAAACATGGTAACTTAAAGATCTCTGCTGTCACTAAATCCCCAAAACTGTTGGACTTCAACTTAGCTTGTTGAAGTAGTAACTTAAGGCTGTTGTAAATGTCTCAGCTTAGATGTGAAAGCCCACCTACATGGTGAAAATATGAACCTGAGTTTAAATGAAGAGTGGGGTTCTGTTTAGTTAGGAAATGACATCTGGCTACGTGGTATTGAACAGTTTGATTCATGCTTGTTTATTTCTTCTAGGAGATACTGCTTAAGGGTGTATTGAAGATCATAGAAACTGATATGGACATGAACCCATTACAGTACCTTGCCTTCCCTCTGCTACATGGCACAAATTTGAGTAGTTCTTCACAAAAATCCACTGGCACTTCCAACAGCAAAACTGCCGGACTATTAAAGAAAGCAAGATTTTCACAGAGTAAGAAAGAGGCAGATGGTGAAAACTTGAGTCATCAGCTGCTTTCTTCTTGGCACGTGGCCCCAATTCACTTGCCGTTAGTTGGACAGAACTGTTGGCCACACATGTCTGATGGTTTCAGTGTTTCCTTGTGGTTACATCTGGAGTGTGTTCATGGAATGGAAAACTCAACAGAAAAGGGGAAGAAAGTCAAGAGAAGAGTTTTCTCTGTAAGAGAGAACAGCTTTGATAGCACAGGTGAGAATATAGCTCTTGTTCCTATTTTAGGTAGCACTGAAGGATTCTGGTTACAATTATTACTAATTGATGTGTCTTACACAAAAAGGTTGCACTTCTTTCTTTTAATGAATGTTGAACAGGAATGATAAGCCTTTCTGATTGTTATTTGTGTTCTTTGAGTACTGTGAGTTATACTTAAAGATAAAATGTTTCCAGTTTGTTAATAAACCAGTTTCATGCCTGGTTCCTTTAGGAATTTAGTGTTCTGCTTCATGTTGTGTTGAAGAGAATATTCAGTGCTGCAGCTGAAAGGTCATGAGAAATTACTACTGTCAGACTTAACTGATCTCATGTGTATTGATGAAGCAAGTAGCTTTTTGTGTTTTTTCTTTTTAATATAGAGCTGCTAAAACTACTTGATTTAAGATTTAATTATTGGAATTCTTAACTAGAAAGTTGCTTCTAATTGATCGTGAGCCTGAGGCTGACTTCATATAAATCATTTAACTTTCCTTGTGTGTGCTATCACAGATATCAATAGCTGTAAAAACATCTACCTGTTTATAGTGTTGTAGTGTGTTGTCCGGTCCCAAAATGTTTGAAGCAGAATCTCTTGGATTATAATTTATAAACTAGGAAATTTGTTGAGGTACTTAAAATGCCTCCCAGTTGCAGCATTTGGAATACCTCTATTTTACAACTTAAAAAAATAAAACATAAAAAGTAAAAAAAAAAAAAAAAAAGATAGGGGACCGACTCTTAAAAGTTTTTCAGCTGCTTTTGCAAGAAGGCCTATGCTTTTTCTTAATGTAAAGCAGAAAATATTTGATGTAAAATCTTGCTTAAAGGGTTAAAAGACAACATGATTTGTAAAAAGAAATAAAAAATGTAGACTTTGGGTGTACAATGAGACTTTCAGTTCTACATGGGAATGTAATGACATATTAACAGTGTCATTGAATTAGATGAAAGATGCATGCTTACTGTGTTTACTTAATTACAAACAAGAACAAAATGCTTAACTAATGTCTGTTTCAATACACAAGAGTCCTAGGTTTCTGAAGAGGACTGTACATTACAGCTCATTTAATTAAAGAAAAAGAAGTCATTGAAGATTTAGTTGTTTCTTATAAATGTGCTTGTATTTCTAGAAGAAACCAAGTCTGTAGGAATGGAATACCTAAGCCTGGGAGATAAACTTGTTGAAGATGGCTGTATTCATATCATTTCATTGGGTTCCAAAGCATTGATGATGCAGATCTGGGCAGACATGAACACTGGAGCTTTCATATTTCGGTATGGTACATTGGTCCTGAAACTGTCTTGTGAGCATACATATTGTCCTAATCCAACTTCTACTAACAGCTTGCGGAGAATGCTGCTGTATAATAAAACACTGATGTATATAGTAGAGCCATTTTGCACACTGTCAGCATCAAGTTTATTGTATACAAATCTACAGGCTCATTACATCCTGGGTCTCCTGTTTCATGTAGACAAACATAAGTAATTGGCCAAAGTGAAATACAAGATCGGCCATAAACACTGTGCAATTTAGATGCTAATGAAGTGACACAAATATAGGGACACAGGCAAAAAGCTTTTGTAGTTATGTTTTCACACCTCAGATGTGAAAGTTTTTAATACTTATCACGGCAATCCTTGTCTTAATCTTTTGAAACACTTTAGCATTTTTATTTCCTATAAGAAATGGACCCTTAAAATAGATTTCTTTTAGAGCACTTTATTTTGGGAAGTTCAGTTTATTATAGAAGAGTCAGTTATTTTAACCCTTGTGAAATACAGACACCCTCTTGAATCTACATGTATGTATCAATATTTATGCAAGTTAAATACCTCAGTTGAAAACATGTTTGCCTAGATTATGTTGAGCACTCTGAATAGATTACTGATTTTTTTTAAAGAAAAATGTCACCTCAAAGTAACTGATAAAATTAAGATATGGGGCTGAAGCAAGTTCAAAAAAAAAAACAAAACACTTTTCTGTTTTCATAGTATGTGCATGGATCCAAATGATGAGATGAAAGCTGGCCTGCTGGCACAGGCTGAATCTCCAGAGAATATTTTCCTTGTGGGCAGGTGGCAACACTTGGCAATACAATATAAGCAGAAGCAAGAAAGCAAGAAAAATATCCATGGAGAGCTGTCCCTGTGGGTTTCCGGTCAGAGGTAAACTACACATTAGTTAAACTTCTTAAAAAGATGTTCTCTGATGAGAAAATGTCTACACTGTTTAGTACAGGCTGAAGTGCTGTTTGTGAAGTCAATCTGGGGGGATGGAAATCTTGCCCTGAATTTGCCTTAGCTCCAGGGTTGCCTTGATTACTTTGAGAATCTTTAGTCCAAACCATAAACCAATGCTGACATCATTGTTCTTCATTGGACGTGGGTAAATGGAAAAAGGTAAATACTACAAAGCTGTGAGAGTAAGGTCCAAAACCAGCTATGACAAGAGGTTAGCAGTAGGTTTAATCTTGCTGGTTAAGTTAAGAGTCTGAGTTAAGGATGTGTAGTTCAAGTGCTAGAAATGTGATTGACAGAAGAAATAAAGAGATGAGGAGAATGTAGTCACTTGTCTTTGTCAAGAGAAATAGGGGAAAAATGCACCATGTACCTCAGGCAAGGTCTGAATTGGCATTAGGAAGTGCTACTGCCACTGAAAACCTGAGGTCCCTAATGCTAGTTGAGTCAAAACCTCAAAAGGTTGAGTGACCCTGGGCCTGTGTGGAATACACCTTGGTTAGAAGAGGAGGAATTGATTAAATTATCAGGTAACTTTTTTCTTGAAGTCCAGACAGTGAAGCTGCTTTTTGTATTTCAGATACAAAATAAGTAGTTAAAAATTCCATTTTAAAGTCATCAGATGCATCACGAGTTCATTGCTATTTCTTTCTTGTAATTCCTTTACAGTTTGATCCATGAATAAGCAATTGCAGGAATGTTGTTTGTGAAGTTGTTGTTAAAGCTACTGCACGTTACTTTTCTATGTATGATTAATCAGGGATTGAAATTGTGAAACTTATGTGGAATTGTTTTTTAAAGAAGTTAATATTAATTTTCTCCTTCTTCCTGTTCAGTCTTTGTTCTGGTAGACTGTGAAGTCCAAATATGGAGATGTGGGGGAAACAAAATATACTACCATGTTATGCACGTATGCAGTTAATGAGGCCACTCTGTATAGAGAGTTACCTATTTTCTAAGCATTAGATTCTTCCAGGGAAGCTTCTGATGACCTTTACAGTCCAATTAGTCTGCCTTTGTAATTGATTGTAAGGTTCATTGGGCATTTTCTCAAAGCATCAGGTTTATTGCCTGTGGCTGTATAGCACATCAGTTCTTACAGAGTTCCTTTGGAAAAGCAAATACTTGCTGTAATTTCCAGCACATGCGAACCCCAGTCCTCAGTTTGGTTCATTAATGTGGTCAGGCACTTCCATTTTTGGCTGTTTTTGTTCTAAGACTAATAAAAACTCTTGAAAAATAGTGGTGGTTTAAAAGAAGAGATGGTCACTCAATTGCCTGTGTAGTGTGTATGCAGTTAATTTTTTCATTGAAGTCATAGGGAATGAGGAAGAATTTTTCAGCTCAGGAAATTTTGACTTTAAGGTAAACATGGCTGTCACCTTCATTTCTTTTTCCTCTTGTACAGTATTTAAATATGTACACCACTATGAAAATGAGTTTTTTAAGGTACCTAGAAGTTGAAGATGGCTTTAGTGATTTAATGTCATTAACAACACGGCTTTTCATCTGCTAAATATTAAAACTATTTCAAGTCTAAGCTGAATATTTGAGGTGGCAAATCTGATCACTTACTGTTATTCATACTTTGTGTATTTTTAGGAAATGTGAAATCAACTTAGATTATGCTCTACCAAGGAAATCAAGCTTGTCATCTGACAGTAATAAAACATTTTGTATGATTGGCCACTGTACGTCATCTCAGGAAGAATTGCTTCGATTGTCAGGCAGATGGAATCTTGGAAATCTACTTCTCTTCAATGGTACTTCTGTATGCTTTGTTTTTCCTGCATAAGTCTTTCTTTTCTTTCTTTCACCCATCCTATTCAAAGGAGTAACTTGATTTATTTTTTTTTGTACATGCCAACTGATTACAGTCAAAACAATACATTCTTTATTAGTGTGATATATCAGAGAGAAAGCAAACATTTCTGTATTTGGGTACTTTCTAATGTGTCCTTTTGCCACTGTTGTCTTGCCTTTTCTGTGCTGTAGCTGGCAATTCCAGTTACTTTAGCCATTGTTTATATTTCTTTAAATAATACTTTGGTGTAGGACATAGAGATGACAGCATTCACTCTATTTTTTTCTTAAAGCGCTCAGGCTTTGTCTTCTAGAAAATGGGGTTCATTTGCCTGCTTCTGAACTACTAATTTCAAATTACACAAAGAATATTAAAAAGTAACCAAAATTTAAACTGCTGAATGTTCCTTGTTATATGTGCTAATTGTTGAAACTACTGAGGTAACTTCTGAGTTTTCTTAGGTTTATTATTCCTCTCCCTCCTCATAATCTTTTGTCCAGGACTTCCAAGTATTTGTTTAGCCCCAAAAGCTGAGACACAGCTGGTCATAATTTTGGTGTTTTCTCATATGCAGTGGCCTATGCTGCTGGGGTGTGTGGGTCTGCTGTGTGTATGGACGCTTTGTGTTTGTGCAGGCAGTAGGTGAGACACTTGTTAGAAGTGTCAGCTCTACATGGTGAATCTATATGGTCTGATTTTACTACAGCCACTGCAATTAATGTTTCCAGTGATGCTCTAATCCGGCTGTCTTGTACTCAGATATCATAGACTTGTGTCATTCTGTGATCTCAATCAACTGATAGAGATGCTTTGTTTGAAGATGCACTCTCATAAATAGGTTACCTAAGATAAGCTGTCTGAAAAGGGGATGGGAGATTGATTTGATTTCCGTTTAGTGTTATTTTTTTCTCCTCTTGTTAGTTGCAGTGAGCTATTTATTGTTGATGGATCCTTCTGAATCACTCTACAGTATCATGGGAAGTTGAATAGCATGTTTGTACTACCAGTAATCTTGATACACTTTGAAAGTTGAAGAGGCTTGGAGAGAGAATTTTTTTTCAGTTGAAAAACAACCCAACCAGTGTAATTGAATATTCAGATATGTTGTATTCAACTCATATGCATTACTTTCCTGATATGGTTTCAGTTTTCTTTAGCAGTGGCCTGTGATATTTGGCAGAAGTCACTGATCTGTAGTAGTTAGCGCTGGACTTTACTGGTTGCTTCAGGTTACAGCAGGTGCTGTAAAAACTAGCTGGTAATTTTCCTTGTGAAGTCTAATAGTCAAGATATAAATTTTGCTTTATTGTGTAGTTAGAAGCTAATGTCATTTCTGGATTTTAGGTGCAAAGATTGGACCAGAGGAAGCATTTTACTTATACACGTGTGGACCAGACTTCACGTCTGTAATGCCTTGTAAATATGGCAAAACATTGACTGAATGCTCTAAGTACATAAGTAAAGATATTCTACAGTGTGAACAAATTAAGGAGCTCTTCATGGCAAAGAAGGAAGTGGATGTTGGACCTTTGATTGTAAGTTTATGCTTAACAGTGGTTTCTGATCTCTTAGAACTGATGAAACTGGGAAAGCATCTCCTGCTGTCTCTTGAAATGTTTCGCTTTCTCAATGCAGACAAGAGCAGATCCGATTCTCATTAAAATCACTGCAGAGTTCTTCCCATTTATTTCAATGGGATATGAAATAGACATCTTGTGTAGAGTTTGGGTGCATCTGGGTTGGATTCTGACAAATCTTACATATGTGTTCCAGAGTCTATAAAATTGTATATTTCTTACGTTTGAGAAGCAGGCACCTCTGGAATTAAGTATCTGTGCTAGAATAAATGGGAGGCTCTCCTCCCTGTTGTCATAAAGATGACAAAGAGCAGCTTAGCTTAGTTGAACTTACTGTATGAAAACTGGGAAGGTAGGAGGACTTAACTGACTTCATCCCGGTTTTTCAGTGTTTGGGAGCTGAAAGCTTTGCTGAGCAGTTGTCATTCATCTGGCAGATCATAGCTTTTCTCATCTTTCTTGGCTGATACAGCTGTGCCAAGTGCAGATGCAAATATTAGTTATATTAGAAAAAGAATAAATAGTTTTTGTCAGTGGAGCTTTTTTCATTTGGAGTCTTATCTTCATATAGGTAACACCTGCTATATGAATTGTTCCCACTAGAGGGAATTCTCTGATCTTGTTATATAGCAGCTGTGTAGCTGTAAGCAGAGGATCTTTCTTTTTGGACCTAATCCTTGTAAACATCAGTTTTAACTGGTGAAGTGATTGGTACGACACCAAAAGTAGCCAGAGTAGAGCTAAATATGTTCAAGTAAAGAATTTGTCTCAACTTGTGCACAGCAAGCAAATTTCTTGATTGTAATTAGTAGGTCAATTTAATGTGTTCTCTGAGAATTAGTTGGCTACTTTTTATAGTGCTGGTTTTGGTCTAAGTCTTTTCATCTTTGAAATAAACTTCTTTAGCCTTACATGTATACCTTCTACTGAGATTCTTATTCTTATAGTAAAGCTGACTGAAGAACAGATTAAGAAGTGCAAGAATTAGAAATTTTTCTATACTTTCTATTTTGGACTTCCTTGTTCTGCCAGTTTTAGAAAGGGGAAAAAATGCTTAAAATCTGTATATTTTCTTGTAGTCTTATTAGTAACTGTTCTTATGGAAAATAGTTGTTATCCTTCAGTGATAAGAGAAGGATCTTTGGATGTAATTCTTTACAGAAGTTGATAAAATGTAATTGCACAGATTTGTAAAAATTTAAGGAATTCTGTTGCACTGTAGTACTCATGCATCCTTACAGAGCTTAGAGCATGCTAATGATAAAGCAGAAAAGAACTACTGAAGTTGCTACTACTTGTTAGGTGTCTTTTTTGTGTGCTTTTCTGTTTGTTTGTTTCTTTTAAAATCAAATTATCTGTTCAAATGTGTTAAATTTCTCTTGTTTCAGGAAAGCCTTGCTGTTGTTTATGCCACGTGCTGCCCCAGTCACTACACCATATACGAACCTGTTATTAGATTGAAAGGTCAGGTGAAGACTGTACCTTCTCAGAGGCCCTTCAGTTCAAAAGAAGTTCAGAGCAATGTACTGGATTCTCATCACCTGAAAGCACTTCAGCCTGTTGAATACAAAAATCTTCAGGATATACTACATGAAATTGGAGGAACCGGTGCATTTGTTTTCCTCTTTGCTAGGGTAAGAGAGATGGAAGAAAATGGAGAGTGCACGTGTAGTTTCTTGTATAAAATAGTCCTTTTATCTCAGGCAGCAAATCTTATATTCCAACTGCCAAGTGCATCTTACTTACAAGTCTACATGTAATTCTTTTCTAAAGAAAATTCATGGAAGGGATCTGTGGCAGAAGAGTGTACCATAAAGGGTCCTAGCAGTTATTGTTGACCTGTGTAGTGCTTTTTGTAATACAGATAGCATGTAACAGGTGCACTGGGGCTTCTGAATGTCAAAATAAATTTTTAGGAGAATTGTAAGCTTGTCCTAATAGCACTTTAAGTACAGGATATTCAAAATGCAAATATGTATAAATGTAAAATTAGAGTGTGCAGAGCTTGAGCTTTATCTAGCAGTGAGAGCTTTTCTGAAAGGAGGCTGTTAAGCCATGTTCAAAGCTTATCTTGTCTAAGAAATTGTGCTGATACACAACACAGCAAGAGCTCATGTAGGAATTGGAATTCCACGGGTGTGAGATTTTTGTCCTGAGTTTCCTGTTAAAAAGTGTGTGTATTTATGTATATGTGTGTGTATATACACACACACACATATTTGCTCCTTCTTGGGTTTCAAGAGTTGTAAGAATAGGAGAGGGAAGAATGGTCATTTGTCACATTGTTTTCATGGACTAAACAAAACGTTGCTTGGATGCATCTGTGTGGAAGTATTCCATCTCCAGTACTCCAGTTTAACATAAGTTAAAACTTGCCTTAAAGATTTAAGAAACCTCTTCATAACTTCACTGTACAACAAGAATTGGCATCTCCTACTTAAATTTTATTTAGAGTAATCTTTTATTTACAAAGGAATTCTTGTAATGACTCCTTATTTTCTTATAGATGAACGTTTGTAATGGTGTGGATCAGTACTTCAGGTATAAAAATCTGAATGCACTGCCATAACTTTCATTTGCTGCCTATGTATGTGATCTGAAAAATCTTAAAGTAGCTTAATTCAGAAGTTATCAGTTAAGCACTTTTTTAGATTTTGTCTAGATGTTTCTCATATAAACTCTTTAATTAAACTTACCTTTTCTTCAGGTTGTAGAGATCAGCAGCTGTGAAGACACTCAAGCTCTAGCACTGCAGCTTATACTATCTTTAACAAAATACAATCAACAGAGAATACAGGAAATGAAAAATTGTAATGGTTATTCCATGATTCACCGAGTGTTGATCAAACCAAAGTGCATTGTTGGATTTCGCATGCTCAAGGTACTCTTTAAACTAGATGTTGTGTTGAATGTTAGCACAAATTTAGAAACCTCTGATTTTAATTGTATGTTTGCAAACAGTCTTTGAAGACAGAACAGTGATTTGGAACCAGTTCTGTCTGAATGTTGTACCTTGAGCTACAAACTTCTGGTGGGAGAAATGTGAAAAGTGTTGATAGATCCTTATTTCAAGGAGGGACTGGGGGGAAGTTGACTTTTCTTTGAGAACAAAGACCTTAGAGTAAACTTAAACTGCTAAGCATTTAATGAAAGATTGAATTGTGTTTTTGTTTTCTAGTGTAATTTGCCTGCTAGAAAAACTGGTATGTAGTGAGTGAACCCTGATCCTTTTGTGAGTTCTTATTGCAAGACAG
Source organism: Perdix hodgsoniae (assembly GCA_035772895.1). Lineage (NCBI taxonomy): Eukaryota > Metazoa > Chordata > Aves > Galliformes > Phasianidae > Perdix > Perdix hodgsoniae. The sequence goes on along the minus strand of JAPSGF010000039.1, from coordinate 290,880 downwards.
ATAATAGCAAGGCCTTTGCTAGTACATCTTGAAAATAATTAAATGAACCACTGATTATCTGAAGCATCTTGGCAATAAATCCTGTAAAGGTTTACTGGGAAGTCTTTGTACGTTGATTGTGAAAATACATAGTAGCGATATTTTGCGCTGTGTGTGTAAATATATGTGGAAAGGAGTCAATCATACAGTCTTTTGGTAAACAGAACTGTTCCAGAATCCCTTACCTGAATAAAATAAAGGCTGAGCTTTCTGTAATTTCAAAGCTTTGGTGTGAATGTAATTCTCAAGCCACAAAGTTTCACAGGAAAAGGCCAGGTTTAAGGCTTTCAGACTGTCTAATAGTTGAGTGCCTATCTTGGCTCTCAAACCACCTAACGCTTGAAAATGTATGTACTGGTGTTGTAAGATTTGAGCCTCTACAACCCCTACAGTGGAGTTAGTAAACTCAAATTATTTTCTGAGCTGACCAGTAAGAAGATATATGCCTTTGCTGTCAAGAGATCAGTGTCTTATTTTTTTATAAAGCTAATGGAATATTTTAAGTACGAAACAGATCAGTTGTCCTATATGTCCACTCCCTCTTTAAGACTCTTCTTGAAGGATGCTGCAGTGCTGAGATTCTCTACATAAACGAGAATGGGCAATTCATACTTGACACAGATTCTACAGGAGTTATCCAAGATGTTCAATTGTTAGAAAAGCTGCTTCTTGACTGGAAGATTTGGTCTAAAGCAAAGGTAATTAGTTTCTTTTGTAAGGCTTTTTTTAAATCTGAAAGTCAATTTAAAAAATAGTTAGAAGTCTGAAATGCTTTTCTTCAGAAAGTTTGAATAATTACAGACATTTAAAAATAAATGGTTCTTGTTTTATTTTGAATAGCTGGTAGCAGTGTCGAGCTCCCATTGCCAGTTCTGAAGGTTGCTGTAGTGCATTAAATTCTATAAATGTAACATTGTAAATGATTTGTTGAACAGATAACTTCTTTTTAATCATCTGGTGTTAACAAAACAAAGAGTATGTGACACATGGTTTAGATAAAATGTAATCTTTTGTAGCTTTAATCAGTAAGATAAGTTCTCTTGCAATGAGCATAACTTCGGTTTCTAGCTTGGACTTGACCGTTTACAGTTTATTTGACGCTGGCAAAAAAAGTGCTCTTGATTTGACTAATTCATAATTTGTTAATATTTTTTTTATGCTCAGTATGGACTCAGTATTATATTTTAAACCATATTCCTGTTTTGTTTGCTTTTCAGCAAGGTGTTTGGGAAACACTGTTAGCAGCTCTAGAAATCCTTATCAGAGCTAACCATCACCAACAGATGTTTAATGTTAAGCAGCTATTGAAAGCTCAAGTGGTGCACCACTTCCTGTTAACCTGCCAGGTTCTGCAGGTACTTTCACTCTGATCCTATTTTGTGCTTGGCAAATACTAGATTTGGTTTTGCTTAATGGAAAAAATATGGAACTACATGCTATGGGGAGAAAATGTTGTAGACGATTCTTTGTATGTCCTCCCTGCTTGCAGGCCCCTTTCATCCTCTTCAGCAGACATTGTTGATGTATCCTAGAGTACTCTAAGTCCTCTTATCACTGACAGTTTAAGCACAGTGAGCAGTATTTCTACTGATGGACAGAAGGGGCAACAATTCTTAACCACCTGTGACTATTTAAAGGCTTAGACACTAGTTTGCTTGAAAAATCTGTGCATGAGGGGAACCTAAAAAATCCTGAACCTTTGATACAGAACGAAGTCCTCATTACTGAGAAACAGATGAGTTATATGGGAATCTTTTAGTATCTGCCTCTAACGAATAACTCTATGCTTTAGCAGTAGTCTAATTTCATATTTCTGAGAAAATATGACACAAACTATATTAGTATATTTTCAGAAACATGTCATTGGTTAGCGATGACTGAAAATCTCTGCAGGCTTTCTAATAAGTTCAGATTTGTGCCAATCTACTGGAAGTGAACTTGCATAACATCAGCAATGTTTTGTTCTGAATTTTGATATTGATCCCCTTAGATAATGTTGAGTAGGTACAGTAGCTTTTCCAAGTTTTTCAAATGAAACAATTTTTATTGCTTTTTTCCTTGTCTGTTTTCTTATTACAGCATGATAATTAAAAAATACTTTCAGATGAAAAATATAAATAGCAGTTGTACTGCTTTTTCTTTCTAGGAGCATAAAGAAGGGCACCTTGCCTCTCTGCCTCGGGAAGTCTGTAGGTCATTTGTGAAAATAATTGAAGAAGTACTTGGATCTCCCCCAGACCTGGAATTGCTGACACTGGTCTTCAATTTCCTCTTAGCTGTTCACCCTCCCACTAATACATACGTTTGTCACAATCCTACCAACTTCTACTTCTCCCTACACATAGGTAGATATGTCACATTTAACTATAAATACACAATCAGGGTAAAATATATTCTAATCTCTGAGTAGAGGCTTTATTCTATCTATAGAAAATAGCTTTGGTTGTGTCCTGAACTTTTTGAGTTTGCTGCTGCTAAATGTAATGCATAACATTTGGTGCCTGTATGGACACAATGTTTATGATTATATACAAATCTGATGACTCTGAGATACATATGGTTTTACAGCATCAGAAGCTTAGGCTCAGGACTTATACGTGTCAGGACTATAGATGTCAGTAACAGATGTTCATTTTGAGTGCTCTCTCTCCAGTAAGGCTAACATCCTAGTTTAGGCACTTGTGGTTCTAGTGAAAGCAGGGTCAGGTTCAGCTGGGGTCTTGAGGTATGTTTGCTTAAAACATTGTCAGTCTGACATAAAAATAAAAGTAATTCTACTTTACGGAATTAAAAAAAAAAAAATTTTTTTTAAAAATTGTTCAATTCCATTTATTAGTGTATCACACAGGATTTCAATTGTTACTGCTATGTATATATGAAGTTTTAAAGCTAGAACTTGTACTTACACATCTGATCTGGAGAAATTGTTAGTTGTCCTGTTATATAAATTGCCACAGAAGACTGTTTCAAATACACTTTAACTGGTCTGAGTATCTGAATATCAATCTATCAGGATATTTCATATAAATAATAACTACAGAAGCTTAGTTCAGGAAGCTTGAACTCACATTGGATCATTCCACCAAAGATTTCTGTAGTGTTTCCAAAATGTCTTGTGTAAATTATAAACATAAGTCAATGAAAACTGCGCTCAAGCTTGTTGTCAGATCAAATCCCATCTGGGGAGCATTTTCTTGCCACTTCACTTAAATGGTTGCTGCTTATTAAACACTTGTCATTTAACAGTGTAATAGTTATAATATTCAAATCGTACAACCTTAGCTGTAATCTATGTAAAAACTGAAAGCTTGATCAGTTAAAAATGCTTTCTCCTGTTGCAGATGCCTGCACCTCCGATTTTAGTAACTGACTTCTATTCAAAGGCAGTGTGGCTGTGTCTTATCTGTCATCTAACAATATTAGATGTAAAATTCTAAGTAAGAGTGGAAGTCATTTTTGGTATTTTGAGCTTTATTAGGTGAAATTAAACAGTCACTGTTTTGGCACAGCAAAAGTCAGCGTTTCTAGCTGTATGCACTTGAGAACTATCTCTAAGTATAATTACTGCAGAATAGTTTAATATTTTGTATTCTGGAGTAAAATATGGAGATAAGTTACTGAAACAATGAAAAATCTGTTCAAGTGATTTTTCTTAGATGCTAGTGAGTTGAGCACTTCTTGTTATCTTAAACTGTAACCTGAACACTGTGAGTTTGTAAAGCTTTTGTGTTAACTTTCCCCTTCTATTTCTAGATGGTAAAATTTTTCAGGAGAAAGTTGAATCCCTTATGTACCTGAGAAATTCCAGCAGTGGTGGGAAGTCTGCAGATGGTTCTGCCTTTGTAGTTACAACTCCAACTGGATTTGCAGCCTTACCACTGGAAGGTAAAACAATGAACACCTAAGGACACTGTCCTTTGTAGAGTTTTGGAGTATTGCTTTCCCCCAGATTTTTCTTCCTAAGTCCCATATCAGCACCCCTTGGAATTAGATGTTGGGCAGCAGAGTAAGAGAGAATGAATTGAGCAGACTGCCTCAGCTGCTTTTCTTTTTTTAAAATGTAGGAGAAATTACTGTGTTGAATAGCACAGGCAGAGAAGTGGACCAGATGGCTGAAAAACTGTTAAACTTGTAGAGACATATGAGAATACCTTGACTAGACAGCAATTAAAATAGTGAGCTATTTGCAGTTATCCTATGATGCATCTGAATACTTTCTGTAGATTAAGTATATAATATTCTGATGCATCATCAGAATATATATCATCATATGTATGTTCTGATGTATCATTAGTACTAACCATTAGTACTAACCTGTGTGTAGTTCTCAAAATACTTCCAGATCCTTTTCCTAGACTAAGAGAACTTCCTCTACCAAACTGCTATCCCTCTTGAAAATAATAAGGGAGATACCTGGAATGTGCTCTAAATTAGGACTGCTTCAGGCTAAAATGTGCCCCTAAAAAGCAAACTGTTGAATAGAATATGCAGTAATTTGTTACCAATCTAAAATGCATGTAATGCCTTAGTGTAAAAAAAGTTAAACTCATCAGTGAGCAGCTTGCTAGTGTCCACTGAAACATGTTGGTAGATTAAACCTAGACCTCTTAGAGGGTAGAGCAGCCTGCTCTTTGATTTTGCTTTCGACAGAGAGATTGAATTAGATGGTTTCCATAGATATCTTCATAGAATGGCTTGGGTTGGAAGGGATCTTAAGGGTCATCCATTTTCAGCCCCTTTTCTGTGGGCAGGGTTGCCACCAGTGTATCAGACAGCCCAGGAACCCATCAAGTCTGCCCTTCAATGCCTCTGGGGATGAAGCATCCACCGCTTGTCTGGGCAGCTTGTGCCAGTGTCTCCCTGCTGTCTCAGTGACAAATTTCTTCCTAACATCTAACCTAAACCTCCCCTTTCAGTTTAAGTCTATTCCCCCTTGTCCTGTCACAATCTACCTGCATAAAAGGTTGGTCTTTAGAGCAGCTTTCCACCTTCAGTGATTCTGAATAAATTCCTTCTGAGGTTTAGTTAAGAGGATCCAGAAGGTAAATCTAAGAACATGAATTGCTGAACAGTTTTCCAAATGAACTCCTGCATTGTCGTGACTTGACCGTTTGATTGTTTGGCAGAATCTATACCAGGTGTGGAATCAGTTTTGCTGTATAGGATTAGTTTGGGTGTCAGTGTTACATTCCACATGCAAATAAAATAGTTAAGGAAAAGCTTAAGAGGACAAAAGCAATGCTAAAGATATCCTGATTTCTCTAGGAGATACTTCTGAGATTAGCATACAGCAGAAGATAAGTTCTCAAGTACCTAAAAGGCTTTGCAAAAGCTTACCAGCATCTCCTACTTCATCACCTCAAGTACATAGAAGACGACTAATGGAGAGATCGCAAAGGAGCATTGATGACCTGCAGGATATTGGCAAGTATGATTACGCTGATCTTGAGGGTAGAGTTGTTTTTGAAGGACATTCTGAAACCATAAAAAGGGTACAGGAAGATTTTCTTAGCAGTTGTGAGTCTGCAAAAACAGTTTGTGATTCAGAGTTAACATCTGCTGAAATGTTTGAAGACATTCCAAAAGAAGAGCTATCTGAGAACACATCTGAGAGTAAAGAAGCAGATGCAGACCTGAAATATAAAGGTGATGCTGCACCTCAGCTGTTGCTGCGTCGTCCAGACAATCTGAAAGGATTACCTTCCCTTCAGAAGAGTCAGAGTACTTTTGCAGGGTTGGGCTTAGCATTTTCTGTTCATGGAGGATCCTCAGCCATTGCTCGCTGGCCAAGCTTTGCTGACAAGAATGCGCTTCCTGAGGAGTGGGAGAATCTTGCTTTTTCCTCAGCAAATGAGAATCCCCGAAAAACATATGAAAGCTCTGATGAGAGGTAAGCAGATAAAAACACAATAAATAAGCAGTAGCTCACTCTATTGGGAAAGGCTTTATTTAGCCATTTCTTCATCTTGGCTGCTGTCCTACAATATTAAGAAATCTGCAAGAGTAAGGAAATATTTTCAATGGCTGTAATAAACCAATTCATTAAGCTCTTGGTAGTCTACAGAATTGTTTAATTTTTAATTCTCAAATTTATATTTTCAGTTGGGAGTTAATGATACTATGTATAGTAGGAGCAGGGACTTGTTCTGCTATCTCCTCAGAAAACTCGTAGTAGTATTTCTGACCACATTTTTGTTACCCAAAATCAATAGTAAATATTAGACTTAGAAAGTAAGTACTAGTAAAGAGGGATTCACTGGGGAAACATTTGTCAAATCCCCTCTATTCAACCACTTTAATCTCAGCAGTAACTAGCAATTACATGCTTATATTTCCTACTGTTGACAGTGAACTGTAGTAAAACATATTCTTTTGTCTTCAGGTATACAGAGGACTGTCTTGTGCTTATCTGTTGTGGATTGTATGAGCTCTTGCGTGGAGTTCTCCTAATATTACCAGATGTCATGTTAGAAGATGTGATGGACAAGCTTATCCAACCTGATTATCTTATAGTTCTTGTGAACCACCCATCTCCTCTCATACAACAAGGCGTCATTAAAGTAGGCAAATAGAAAATCTGAAATTGTCTACTAGCTTAGCTAGCATCAGAAACGTGAAAAAGCCTTCATTTTTGTAGGTTTACTTCTCAGTTTTAAGATCTGTTTCTACTCTCAAGATTATAAAAACAAAAATAGACTAAAAGACCAAAAAAAAAAACCAAACCAAAAAAAAAACAAACCAAAACACCAAGCCTAAGGAATCTTTAAGAGATTAGTATGATCTTTGTGCTGAGCCCAATGGCTTACACACCAAGGTGTAGGGATTAACAAATACAACAATTCTAAATCAACTGATACATTCAGTCGCCGTGTATAAGGAAGAAATCCTTTCATGATGAGGCTGCTCACAGAAGATTTGTCTTTTTGCCTTACTGTTGGAAATCTTCAGAGTAGTAGAGGCTTTGAGCAACCTGAACTAGTAGAAAGTGTCTCAGCCTGCCTGTGGTGGGTGGGTTGGATCTGGGTGATCTTTAAAGGTCCCTTCCAACCCACACTGCTCTGTGATTCTGTGCTTGTTATGAATGACTCAATTTCCCTTGAAACTGACTAAAAACCAGAAGTGGTATTCATATTAAAAAGATAAATTCAACTGTAGTGTGAAATAAGGGCAATTTAGACTGTAGTTAAAATATCACAAATTTTTTTAAACTTTGAAATCAGTTGTTTAAATTACAGATAAACTAAGCTTTCATATGAGTTTGTAAATATTGAAGTCTTATGTCGCAATTATGTATTTATTTTTAGTTGTTGGATGCATATTTCAACAGAGCAAGGAGGGAGCAGAAGGAAAAATTCCTAAAGAATCGTGGCTTCTCCTTGCTTGCCAACCAGCTCTACCTTCACCAGGGGACTCAGGAAGTTGTAGAGTGCTTTTTGGAAATGCTGTTTGGCCGTTCTGTTGGCCTGGATGAAGAGTAAGTAATGTTCTGTATTTACATCCTATAACTTAATATTTGAACTAAAAACTGCACTTTCTTGCTGAAAGCGGAAGTGTGATAGGTTTCTGATTGTTGTTTTCCTTCCTTAAAAAAATCATTTAAAAACTTTAAATGTGTTGCTGCTTTAGCATATTTCTAAGTGTGCTTTAAAGTACTATTGTAAGGTTCTTAAGCTGCTGCTTAGCAACTTCATCTGATGTGTGCTATCAGCTGGAATGTTCTAAACCCTCAGGATTTATAAGGCTCTCAGAGATCTTCACACTTCCAATTTGCTGTACTCAGCTTAACTTCTTTTTCATCTCTGTGATCATACTAGACTGCTGCTACTGGATTTTGTTAAGTAATTGAGGAAATAAACTTACTGCTGCTTGTTCTCCTGACTTGTCCTGATTGCAAATGCCCGCTTCCTTTAGGGCATATCCCACAGATGTGCCATTTACTTGAACCGAAGAAACTCCCCATACTGGCAGGAACAGAGGGATGCTTCAAGCAGGCAACTTTCTAATCAAGTGGTATATTTTAGAATTAGTTTGACAGTATTAATGATTGTGTGGGGAGAATATGCATCTAAGCATAGTCAACATCAGATAAATCTTGGAAAAAAGCTCTTTCCCAGTTGCCTTCCTTGCAGTGTTTGTAACCAGTAACTTCTGCATGTTGGCTTGATCTTCACTCAGTACAGATATTCCTGTTTAATCACAAGACGTGAACCTTCTGGCTGTTTAACTAGCCCCAAAGCAGAAAAGTTACTTTCTGAGGACTCATGGGGCTGGAAAGTAAATTATTAGACTCACATTCTTTTAGGTTTACATTACATTAATTAATATATTTACATTAATATATGTGATGGGATGATAACCTTAGAATAATCCAGTTTGTTAATGCAAAGTCTGAAGCTCTGCTTTTAAGTTCTGTAGTTGAAGTTAAGTTAGAAGTTGCCAAAGTTGATATAAACCTCACCAATAATGGATATAAGATACCAGATGTGCTGCGAGGTCAGTATGACTTAAGTGAAGTCAGGCTTTGTTTGGTTTCTTGGTATTGTCTGTGCTGGTTGTAATATTTATTACTAGAAATAAGTCATTTGTGTTTACTGATTTAAAAAAAAAAACTGCTTGCATGAAATCTATACTGAAGACCATTGGTAGATAGCTAAAGTACCAGGTTTGTTTTTAGGTACTTCATTTCCTTACAGCTTCTCCAAATGTTTTATTTTACTCTTATTTCAGTGGTAGTTACTGTGTTACTGTAATAAAATGTAAGAATTTGCCATCTACGCCTTTGCCAAAACGCTATTATAAACTGATATTGTAGCACTTAAAAATACTGTGTATACCATGCTGCTATTTTAAAGACATGAGACTGACTTCTTTATTTTAATAGATTTGATCTGGAAGATGTGAAGAACGTTGGACTTTTTCAAAAATGGTGTGTCATTCCTGTTCTGGGTCTTATAGAGAACTCTTTATATGATAATGTTCTGCTGCATAACTGCTTCTGTCTCCTACTACAAATTATAAATTCCTGCTCAAAAGTCGCAGACCTGCTGCTTGATAATGGTTTGCTGTATGTGCTGTGTAATACGCTGGCTGCTCTCAATGGACTGGAAACCAAGTGAGTATTTTATCCATTGCTATAAGATAGCACAGACACAATGTTAAGACTAGCAGAAACTGAAGCATGTTGTGTTCCTTATGCTTTATAAAATGTTCAGAGACCGTGTATAAAATGCTGTATTTATGACTTACAGCTTTTAACTGTACCTTCAAGTAAAAGCTAATGTTTAGATATTTGGTTTAAACGATAGAATACACTGCTTATAAAATATCCTTTGAATGCCTTAAATTTTCAAGTGCGGGACCTTTTGAAGTGCAGGATTCAGTGTGTGCTCTGGATGCTTCTCCTTGTAAAACTTGAAAAGGAAGATAAAGGTGCAGGAGTTGGTAGCATTCTGCCATATCTGTGGCGGATGTTGAAAGTGCACAAAGATTCCCTCCTGTGCTGCTCAAATTTAACATTTGAGATGCTGAGTAATTTAAATTACTACTTTTGTGAACATTCTGTACTACTTTAAGGGAGGTTATACAGTGAAGGAAGAAGTGGGGTGTTGCATATTTATTTCTTGATACACTGAAGAACTAAATAGATTTTCTTTTTAATCTGAGAGTTTAAATTTAGGATGCTTATAGAATGAGTCAGATATCCTGAATTCCTCGATACTATTTGAGAAATTTAGATTTCAGAACTGTTCTTGAACTTATAAATCTGATAATAAAAATCATTGGTTTTTTTCTGATGGAATTTTGTTACGGTCTTAATTTTACTATCATAAAGATTTTTCAGGCACCCAATTTGTAAAAGTTAAGCTCTTTGATTACAATTTCCTAGCTTTCAGCAGCAATGTTTTTATATCAGATACAGTATAATATTAGATATGGCTGGCAGAAGTAGCGGGGAAAATAGTAATAGGTCTCATTACAGCTTACGGTCTGCTGGCATTGCAATGTTTCTGGTAACTACAACTTTCTTTGCAGCATTCCCTTAAATGATTACAAGCTACTCGCCTGTGATATACAACAGCTCCTGGTAGCAGTTGCAATTCATGCCTGCAGCTCCTCAGGTTCACAGTATTTTCGTGTTATTGAAGACCTCATTGTGCTGCTGGGTCATCTTCAAAACAGTAAAAATACAAGGATGCAAAGTAAGATATTTGCTTATTGTTGAGGGTTGCAGGAGTAGAGAAGTAAATCCATTCCCAGCCAGTTGGTTTAATATTCCATTTGAGTGAGAAGGGGGAATTTTCTGCTTATGAGGTCATCTTTCTTCTCAAAGTAATACTCTTCCTTGGAAACCTGTCTTGTGGTTGTGTACTGCTAATCTGAAGGAACAACAGCTCTAAGTTCATACAGGATGTTTGAAAAGAAACATTCTGTGAAGTTGTTTTTAGCTTACTTTGTAATTCAACAAGTTTTCTGTGAGTACTCACTTATGTACCACTTGCCTTTGTGTAACAGTGAGCTGGCTTTCTATATGGCTTCCTCAAAATCAAGGATTTTAGTTCTCACACTCAGTGTTCTTCTACTTTTTTGTACAAATATCTGATGAAAATTCTTGAATGCTTGTGAAGTAAGAATCTGTCACACATCCTATGTTTCTTCCTATAGATATGGCAGTTGCTCTGCAGTTGAGAGTTCTTCAAGCAGCTATTGAATTAATAAGAACTACAGCAAACAGAGATGCTCAGGAGCAGGCTGGTGTGGCCCCATCACTGTCTGCAGCACATCGTGCAATGTTTCAAAAGCGTAAAGGCATTGCTGGTGAGCAGCAGAAATCTGTACTTGTATTCTTGCCTTTGTTTATTACTAGTGAAACATCTTTTGAACTCTAATTTTGATAATAGAACAAGTGAATCCTGTTCTAAAGTATATGTTGATTTATTGGCTTTATTTACCAATGTGTATTTTGGAACAGAAAAGCCTGTACCTATTTTGAGCTTGTTTTTGTATTACAGTGCAAGAATGGGATACTGAATTGACACTTCAACTTTTTTTCAATTGAGTCTCTAAATCCAGATGCTCTCTTCCTTTGAAGAGAATCCCAATTCATGAGTTGCTTAGTGAAAACGTTTTTCAAATAATTTGTTGTAGCTTCATACCTAACTTCACAATGGAAATAAAGTTTGTTCTTCTAAATTCCGTGTATCTACAATGTGGGTATTGCACTATTACACAGCTTTAAATAGGCGATTATCCTAAATTTAATTGGGAACATGGGAGTACTCAATTCCACTATAGCATTTTCTCTAAAAACATCTGTGTAATTTGAGAGTAATACTGTCTGTGTATATAATGGCATGTGAATTCTATAAAGCTTTCGGAATCTTCTGACTGGAAACTGTGTTTAAGACTTGGTAGGGTGTATAATTTAAAACCTGATATGTATTTCAGTTGTTTAAAAAAAAAGTATATTTTCTCTTTATTTACTATGGAACCTCTTTCCTGATATGAGTAGCTTTCAAGGCATTTCAGCCTAGTAAATATAGTGAAAATAATTTTGCTAGGGAATCTAGTAAGGCACTAAAAAGAATACAACAGTATATGTAGAGTTAGAACTAGGACTGTAACATTTTCCTGAAATAATCAAATGCAGTCAAGACTTTGGCAGTTCAAGATGTTTTTCCTCCAGTGATATTTTGATGACACACTGTACTATTTTTAAGTATATTAACGTTGGTGGCAATGGATACAATACAAAATGTTTGTTTATATGCTGTAATTCTAAATGACTCCTCATTTGCATTGATAAATCTATCTTCTGATACTAAAAATAAATACATGAAAAATTCTAGTATCCTTTATCATAATTGCACCACAAAAAGGGAATAAAAATGCCTTAAAATCTGCTCTACACAAAAATACCTGGGTTGCTCAGTGAATCTCATCTTGACACTAACTTATTTTATGGTGCCCTTTCTTTATGTACTTATTTTGAAATGTGAGGTATCTTGAAAGAAGCAAACACCCAAATGACACTTACTCCATTTAACATTAATGTATTTCAAGTGCTTGATCTCATCCAAAGATTTTTGCATCGTTTAAGACAGTAACTGAGTGATTAACTTGGTGTGTTTTTAGTAGGACACTTCTTAATGTTTCTTTACTTGAAGGTTCCAGAAAATTTTCACCTGCTCAATCTGATGCTCTGCTGATGAAAATGCGTTCAGTAGCAAGTGAGGAGTTTAATATGATGATGCAACGGAGAATGAGTCAAGAAAATCCTATCCAAGCCACTGAGACTGAGTTTGTACAAAGGCTACAGAGGCTAACTGTCCTTGCTGTAAACAGACTCATTTATTTAGGTAAGATTTTCTGTTTGTTTGTTTTGACAGTGCCAGAGTAGTGTTCTGTGACAAATGGATACTTGATTTCAGAGAGTTTGAAAGGAAAGCAATGCTATTGATACTGGCTTAATGGAGTTAACTGTAATCAATCAGTCTCTCAGAAGTTTGCCTTGCTGTAGTGTGTTACTGACAGTCGAATCTGGATATCTGAATAAATTGAGTAAGCTATTGTAGTTCTACATCAATCTGTCCAAGCTGCTTGAATTATGGACCTGAAATCAAAAAGCAGAAATGTAAAAGGGAACTTTTGCATTCTCTTTTAAAATGCATCAGTTTGTGTGCTGCTATGGAATGATTACATTTGTTAGCAAGACTTGACTTTGGGAGTTAGTTCCAGTTCCACAGAAACGAGAGAGCATTCACAGAATTGAACTGCTCCATGATTAGCCGTAAATGCTGAATTAACTGGCTTGTGAGAAAATTGAACTAAGGAGTGCATATTGATACTTAAAATAATGCTGTATCATAAGTGTGGTGGTAAAGGCAATGTTTGATTTGATGTCAGCTAAAGGAACGTAGGATTAGCTTGGCTGAGATGGTACTGATCAATTTGTCTTTTAAATTTTAAGCATCTACTGAAGAGTGCTTTGACATACTGGGTATAACAGAAACAGCAAGTCAAAGCAGGCTTGCAGCATCCCAGCTGGAAGTTCCTGAAGAAGAGATCCAGCAAGAGCTGCCTAACAGAACAAATCCTTTTCTGAAAGAAACGTTCAAAATGTTAGTGGAAGGAGTCAGACTGTCCCCTGTAAGTAACTAATTACGTGTTTTCCACGTAAAAGTATATTTCATAAGGTTCACTTATTAGGAATTTCTTATACCTAAAGCTTTCTATCCATAAATGTTTTTCTTGCTGCCTCTCTCAGTTCAGCTGTGGTGTTATTAAAACCTGTTCAGCTTTGTTCAGCTTCCCAGTTATTCTCTAGTTGTGAAATACTAAATGTATCTGTTCAGATTCAGTCACAACATTTAGCAAAATTCAGTTTCCATTCCCTCTGAGTACTCACTTTAGCAAGGAGCTGCATTCCTGTCATTAGCCGATCAAGGGAAATTGCTCATCTTGTTAGAAAAAGGAAACCTTTGTTTCATTTTTAGTAAAACGCCTTCAAACATACAGTAAAACAGTAAATAAAACACATTATTTTGATAGTGAAGACTTAATTGCTTTTACGCTTGGATCATTTTAACTCTAAGTTTCTTTTTGCAGTATAAATAAATCTTGTAAAAGGAAGCATTGTCACTCTCTGAAGTGTAAATAGAAATGTTCCTTTACCTTAGGGCACCAGCAGAACAAGCACACCCAAGCAGCAGTGGAAGAGAATCCTCTTGTCATGTAAAGACACTTTCCGTACGCAACTTGGAAGACTTCTTGTGCACATCTTGTCTCCAGCAAGGCCACTGCAAGAAAGAAAGCAGGCTTTGGAGATGGTCCGTGAAGTGAACCATCAAGAGATTCTGTGTGACTGTCTTAGCCCAACTTTGCAAGTAAGCTTTAGAGTATTAGAGAAGTTTATAGAGCTTGGATTCAAATTTCTGGCTTAAATCTTACAGTTAATGAGGCCGGGGTTTGTGCCTGGAGTTCTTCAGTGCTATTTTAGCCTGTATGAATATCTGCAGTTACTCTGTTATCCTGAGGATAGACAGCTTTGGAATGGACAAAAATGGGATTCTTAGTGGTTGTGCTACATAGTCACAACATCCTTGTCATATAGAAGCAAAAGGTAGTACTAGTTTTAACAGGAGGAACTGGAAGATGTTTGAAGGAAATTAATGAAGGCATTATGCCCTGGATTCTAACTGCAGACTTTCTGAAACTTGCTAGAACTGGTTGCTACAATATCTTGAGTTATTGGTCATCAATTAAAGCAGTACTCTTATTTTTCCTTATTTAGTCTTAATTCTTTAAGTGAAATTGTGTGTCCTATGTTTTTAAAACTCAAATACCTGAATGACTTCTCTATTTCTGGGATTGCAAAGGAAGAAAAAAACCCACACTTTTTATTCATTTTTATTTTTTATTTTTAACTCTGTGTCTGTTTGTGTACTGCAAACTTGTGAGAAAGCATTTCATAGTCGTGACCTATTACGGAATAGGAACACTGCCGTTTGGGATCTTCTGCAAGAATGAAATAATCAGTGCACGATACACTAAGGAGAGAAAGTACTCATTGAATGAACCTATGACACTTAAATATTTCTGATCACATGTACGTAGTAAAAGAGCTGATATGCTTGCTTCTCTGGAAATGTCATGTGGAGAGCATTTATTGCCTGTGTCTGCTTAACTTCCTTATTTGTCTGTTCTAATTCGTTAATCAAACAAGGTAAAATTAGGAACTTGTGAGAGGTACTCATTGAAGTATAATCAGTGTGCCTGGAGGATCAGAGTATTTGCACAAGAATATTGTCTTTCTGTAAGCCATTAAAAAAGCCACAAGTTGCTGGGAGAAGCTCAAAAGCGTAAAGGATTACATTCAGCATATTATTTCTAGTTCTTTAAGTTCGTCTTTGGACATCAAAGCAGCCATTTTCTTTAATCACAGAAGAAGTAGAAGTCGTGGCTGACTGGGAAAGGGAAAATAAGATTAGAGGAAGCAAGAAGTTCAGTGCTGTATGTGTGTTAGAATTGAGAATGACCATTCCTCTTTTATTCCTGCTTTCCTTCTTTTTGTCTTTTAGCATGGACCTAAATTAGTACTATATCTATATGAGTTAATGTGCAATCATATTGATGATCTGACCAAAGAAGAACAAACGGCAGCGGGAGACTTTGTGAATACGTTAAAATGTTGTGGCTATAAATGTATTCCTCTGAGCCCAAGACCAAAACCAGATGTAATAAAAGCTTTGAAAGAGGTTTGTGAACAAACAACCTTCTGAAATAAAGCAGATTTACTTAAGACAACTGTTTATTATATGGGAATTGAGCTCTAATGAAGAGAGTTTGGTTTGCTTTGAGCATGGCTTATGTTTTCTTCTTATTGGGATTCTCTTTGAGTTCTGAATAATTTTTATGCCTGCTCAACACTTGGCAGCAATGTCATGTGTTATTGCTCCCTGGTTAAGTATATTACTTAAAGCAAAAATATGAGCTTACAGTAATCTTCTAGTATCAAATGGTCTGCAAAAAATGAATTTTTCTGGCTCTTTGCAAAAAAAAAGATTGCTTCTAAACATATTACAGTGACATTAATTAAAATGAAGATGTGGTTTTAAATGCTGGCAAGGTATCAAGTCAACAGTTTTCTGCCAGTCTTCCTTTTAAACTGGAATATTCTTTAGCTTCTGCTTAATTATTTCTGACATGGAAGAAATAACATAATGTTTCTGTTCAGGATCAGAAGAAGTATGAGGTGGAAGAAGGTGTGAACAAAGCTGCCTGGGAGAAAACAATGGCAAATAATCGACAAAAGTAAGCGTTTTCTTAAAAGAACAATGAAAACTCCCTTGGAATGCTGCATGCTTAGCATGTTCCGTAGCAGTTAGCTGTGTCATTATTATAAATGTATGGGATTTTTGAACTTAATAACACTGACTGCATTTTGTAAGAATTTTTGCTTCCATTTTCAGTGTGATTTGACATGTTAAAGCATGATTCTTTTTTTTCCTCAGTCTCTTTCAACGTCTGGATACAAAATCTAAAGATATTTCCAAAATAGCTGGAGACATCACACAGGCTGTATCTCTCTCTCAAGGAATGGAAAGAAAGAAAGTTATCCAGCACATCAGGGGGATGTATAAGGCAGAGCTGAGTGCCAGCAGACATTGGCAGGAGCTTGTTCAGCAGCTCACACATGATCGGTAAGTGAAGAGAGGGGGAGACACTTAATGCCTGATGTGCACTTCATTCTACTTAAATGACTGAAATGTAGGTTAAATAAAATTAGAATGACTAATATGTTAATCATTTGATGGTTAAAGACCTGTGAAATACTTCTGATTTATTCTCTTAATTTTTTAGAGCAGGTAAGCCAAGTAGTATTTCTGTTACTGAGATTGTTATCTGACAAAAAACGAAATTTTTTGCTGTGCGTAGTCAAATGAAGAAGTTTGTGGAGGTCTAACATCTTGCATTATAGCGATGGAATAACAAAGTACTTTCTGTTAATATCATTCATACTAACATCCAGCTACTGTGCTTGCTAATGTGCTAATCTGATGTTGAGCTTTGATGTGAAACTGAACAATGATACTTTTGCAAGTGTTGAACTAATGTTTGCAATAGCTGAGTTTTCAAAACACTCAGATATGTTGTGTTGCTGACTTCATCAGAATTAGTAACTTAAAGAGCAGTCTTACAGTAATTGTTCATAAACAGCGAGTCAGTGGGGGTAGCTCATGAGAATAAACAACATAATTACCTTTTTAATTATTTTGCAGAAAAAGCTGCCTCGTGCTATGTAATTACTGCAACTCTACCTTTTAAACAGAACCTGAGTAAATAACACTATAAACAACTTCGTTTTTTTCAGAGCACTCTGGTATGACCCAGTCTATTACCCAACTTCTTGGCAACTGGATCCAACAGAGGGCCCCAACAGAGAGAGGAGGCGCTTGCAGAGGTGCTACCTAACTATTCCAAATAAATACCTTCTTCCAGACAGGCAGAAGCAGGAAGGTAATTATAACACATTTCAACAATGGATCTCAATAACAATGAATGCTTGTGCTTTATTTCTTTTTTGTTTTGTTTTGTTTTTAATAGGCATAATAAAACCTCCTTTATCTTATCTATTTGAAGATAAAACGCATTCTTCTCACTCTTCAACTGTAAAGGATAAAGCTGCAAGTGAACATATAAGGTAAATTTTTAAGATCTGTCTTCCTTTTCCACCTTTTCTCATGCCAGCAAAGCTCTTCCTTGCTGTTAGTGTGAACATTAAGAAACTCAGTGAAGTAAGAGATAAAGTCAGAACATAATGGATTTTCTTGCTATACTTGCCAAGTAACAGAGCTACCAACATGTATGTTTTCTGATTCTTAAAACAGTTTGCCTCCACAAGTTTGAAAATCTGTAAAAGGAAATGCCACATGGTGTGATGTGGGTATGGGTCTTCTGTAGGACAGCCTGATGGGAATTTTTTGTTACTTCTCTATCCAGTGCAGGTAGTACAACTAGATCTGTAGGTCTTTCCATCAGTAAACTGGTCTTTCATCTTCCCCGCTTTAGGATTGCGTTATAAAACACTATTTAGCTAGTATGCATTAAGTTAGTTTACCATGTATTACAGGCACTAATTCTGCTTAAAATGACTTTAAAGAACATACGATGCGATAAATTAAATACAAATACATTTGTACGTAAGTCGAGAACATCAATGTTCTAATTTCTTTATCTCCTTGGAATTAGAACCTTTACAGTCATGGTGTTGAGAGCTCTGCTTTCAACTGTACCTTTTAAGGCTGTTAGTTCTAAGTACATGCCAGAAGTTACTAACTTTTGAATTATTTCAGAGTTAATCGGAGATGTATCAGTGTAGCACCTTCTAGAGAGACTGCTGGTGAGCTGCTGCTAGGTAAATTCCATTTTCAGTTCTCATAAATATTCTGTTTTGTTTAAGATTTTTCAGTATATGTAAAGTTAGCTGTTTATTCTGAAGAAAATCCTTGTTATGAGTATGTTAGGAAGAGCGGTATATAATTGTATGGTTTCTTGTCTTCTCATGGATAATGTATCCTATAGATCAGCTATGGCGTTTGCTTGAATACTGTTTGGACTGTAGTTATGTTTAAAGTTGCAGAACGCTTTCCAAAGGTTATGAAATATTGAATTCTCAGTTAATCAACTACTGCTTCTTCAGATACTACTCTTAGTTGTCTTAACACCTACATGCTGAATGTTTATATTAAAATGAAGGTGCAGTGTACAAAAGGTAATACCATTTTGGCAACTGGCTTTCCCTACAGGAAAATGTGGCATGTATTTTGTTGAGGACAACGCGTCAGACACAATTGAAAATTCTGTAAGTATTTTTCCACGTTGTCCAGTCTTTATTTTTCCAAGCTGCATTGTAAATTGCTTTTATTTGCTGTCACTGACATTACCTGGAATGCTAAAGTTAAATCTACAGGCAAGGTGAATGAAAGTATTTTGTTTGGGTTCCTGTTGCAGCCTGTGGGATCAGAAATCCATCTTCCTTAAGGCTGGGAAAGGAATGAGGAGAGGGTGGTGTTGGGAGTCTTTGGTTCCTTCTGTCTATTACTCTGAGTTCATTAGCAGAGCTGCATAGAACTTGTGCTGGCCTGCACCTGAAAAGCAACTTGCTGGAAGCCAGAACACTAAGAAGTACAGAAATTCATAAATGTATAAATTGTGCTGTACTTTACAGCACCTCTGTTACTTGAATTTTTCATCATGTACGGTGTCCTAAATCGCCATCCTTATCCTCTTCAAGAAAAGGCTTTTATGGAGGAAATTGGAACTGGCTTAATCTTCTGATGAAAATAATCAAGCTATGGGTTATGCTGCCAAAAGTCCTGATGTACTGTCACGAAGCTCCACTGTGCACATGTCACACAGCCCTGTAGTTTTAGATGTTATCGGCTATTTTGCTGTTTTGTCCTTTGCAGAACCAGCAGAATTAGAATATATAGCCAAGCTTTGTTTTTTCTTGTTATCCACTATTTCGGTTTAAGTGCCAATGAAAGCTTTCTTATGCTGGACGGTTGGATGTGGTACTGAAGGGGCTGAGGAGTATGCATGATGTTCTGCCTTCTGCCCTGGGGAGAGGAATGTGGGAAATTTCTACGAAGGAAGTCATTGTCTTAAAGCATCACAGTGCAATTGCCTGTTTTGCTTAAGATGTGCTATATGGTTATAAACTGTTCCAAGTAAAAGTTTCCTGTTTGGAAAACCTGATATATATATAGGGTAACTTTTTCAATTGCATTTTCCTTAGAGTTTTCATGGAGAAACTGAACCAGCATCATTTTCTTGGACCTATGAGGAAATCAAGGAAGTCCATAAGCGTTGGTGGCAGCTAAGAGACAATGCTGTGGAAATATTTCTGACAAATGGCAGAACTTTACTCTTGGCTTTTGATAATACAAAGGTGATGTGGCACTAATGTGTAATATATCAAAGCACTTTGCCGTATCTTTGTAACATACACGAGTGTTAGTTTTTAAAGTGAGCTGTTGCATGGACTATTAATAAATTCTGCTTAGTATCTGCAAAAAAGCCTTTGCTCAGCTGGGCTTCTAGACAGACAGTCTGACAAAATCATGGTGTAAAACGCATCTCTGATGTACTAAGATACTGAAAAGTATCTTAGTTGTACTGAAGAGTATGTACTGAAAGAATCTTAATTATACTGGACATCCATCCATTACAACATAACATAGCTCTGGAAATTTGTAAGTGAGACAAAGTTACTAAGTCTTTTTATTTTGAAGATTTTTTTTTAACTATATGATTAAATCTCTGGTATTTTCTTTTAGGTCCGTAATGATGTGTACCACAACATCTTAACTAACAATTTGCCTAATCTTTTGGAATATGGAAATATCACTGCTTTGACCCACCTGTGGTGCACGGGACAGATTACTAACTTTGAATACCTGACTCATTTAAACAAACATGCGGGTCGTTCCTTCAATGATCTCATGCAGTATCCAGTATTTCCCTTTATACTTTCTGACTACATAAATGAGACCCTGGACCTAAATGACCCATCAGTATATAGGTAATATGAGATGTTTGGAACTGGTTATTTCCAAATACTTCAAGTGATCGGGATAGCTATTTAATTTCACTTTACTAAACTGAGCAAATACATGAGCACAACTGTTCAGAAATAAGGCCCATAATAACTTGAGTCTTTTACACTAGGTAGCTGTTTCACCTAAGATACTTAAGTGAAATATCTGATGTTATGTGTGTGTGTATCCATAGCTTGTTAGGGACTGCACTGAGCTACTGTCATAATGTGATACTGATAGTCTATTATTTAAATAAAGCCTATGTTTAAGTTTGTGAGTGAAGACTTCCATGCCATTTGCCATTTAGAAAAATAAAAACGATGAAAAAATGTGGCCATTTACAAAATCGTATTGCCTTAACTAAGTAGATCCATGTGAGTTGTCCCACCATAAGTTTCTGTTAAGCTGATTTTAACACTGCTCAAAATATTCACTTTTAAATGATGCTTTTGATTTGACAGAGGCACTTTGAGTGCACTTGCCTGTTAGTGTGCCTGTGGGTCTGAGTTTGCCTTCACTATTAACTGAAAGTGGCCATTGTATTTTCTGAATTTTTTTGTAAAAAGCTGTTAAGTTTTGCTCATCCTTCTTGTGACATTAAAGGCCTTATTTGTAATGCGCTACTAAACGGTGTGAATCACAATCTTAATAAAAATGACAAGATATTGGTACTACTTCTGTTACAGAAATCTGGTCAAACCAATAGCTGTGCAGTCTAAAGAAAAAGAGGATCGGTATGTGGATACTTACAAGGTAATTCAGATAACTTTGTTCTTTGCTGTTTTGTGTATAAGTTATATATGAAGACTTCAATTTTTTTTTAATAAGTATCTAGTGTGGGGGAGTGGAGGATGCTGGTGATGGGACACAAATCCAGTATTTTGTTGATGAAATTCTCATTGCCGGTATGTTATTTTCTTAGAATTGTTCTATGACATTTGGAATCTGAGATTGATTTATGATTTCAGTGACAGGAGTAATTTAATCTTTCTGTGAGATACTGGAGGTTGAATCGGTATGCTCTTACATCTGAACATATCTTCAGGGATCTTTAAATATATAATCTATTGCTGTTCTATTGACATGATTTCAGTTACCCAAAAAGTTAGTCACAAGTTTCACTGAAAAGTTGTTTTCCCTCCAGTATTCTGTCTTAACATGCGCAGCTATAACTATTGTGCTCTTGTTTTTTTTGTTTTTTATTTTTTTGCTCTTATGAGTATTTTTAAAAGCTTTAGAAAATAACATGGAAACTGGAAAGCATTTGCTGCTGGCCCTTCCTACTTATCTATATTATCATTTTCTAAATGTATTATTCCTTTAAGTTTGTGTTATTCCTAAAAGTCTTAGGCTAACGTTTATTTTTGTTACTGGAATGCAGGGAATAGGATTGTCCTTTACCTTTCTAGTACTAGCGTGACATTTTCATGGCTTCTGTAAAGCACCAAACTGCCTGATTTGTTTGGTACAAGTTAACAGGCCAGTTAAATGTCTGAAAATATAGTTTCAAATGTTTTTTCTTTTGAGAGGTGACTATTTTGAATGGGCATTCAGAACAATCAGTAAGATGCTACTTGACTTGTAGGTGATAAAAATGACTGGTTAATTCAGGAAAGTGTATATTGTACCGGGTGCTGAGGGTAGAATTCTTCAATGAGGAAAAGATAGTCTTGGACATATCTGAAGTTTCTGAGGAGCTGAAGTATTGAAACACTCTGTAGGAGATCTCAGCAATTGCCTTTATAATCAAGCACAAGTTGTTGAAGGTCTTGGTTTGTGATATGTTTTCCTCCAACTTTCCTAGTATTTGGAAGAAGAATATCGTAAAGGAGCACGGGAGGATGATCCGATGCCCCCTGTACAACCATACCACTATGGATCTCATTACTCTAACAGTGGAACTGTGCTTCATTTCCTAGTTCGGCTGCCACCTTTCACTAAAATGTTTTTAGCCTATCAAGGTAGGATTGCCTTTAACTTGCACTTAGCTTTCATGTCCGGGTTTTTTCCTAACAACCCAGGAAAACTGCATGTTGTCAATTCCAAATACCTGAGTTTAATACCTTAGTTCTGGTGTACTTACACAATGAATAGACCCATTCTGAAATTATCAAGCCAGGTGCCAAAATTGTACATCTTACTTGTTTGTACCTTGGTAGTTGTTTAGAATAAAAAGCTGAGCTGTTTTTGACTTCTAGTCCATGTTTAACGCACAAAAATTGGGATAGAATTCAAAATATTCTCAGATAACTAGAGAGCAGTTGACTTTTTTTTTGAAGCTGCTGATGTGCAACTGATTTTTGTCAAAAATGCAACAAATTCTTTTCTGCTTTTTTTTACAGATCAAAGTTTTGACATCCCAGACAGAACTTTTCATTCTACCAACACAACCTGGCGCCTCTCTTCATATGAATCAATGACTGATGTAAAGGAGCTCATTCCAGAATTTTTCTACCTTCCAGACTTTCTAGTTAACAGAGAAGGTATACTAAGAGGATACCAAAATTACATGCTTCAGACAGCCATGGGGTTGGGGCTAGTTTAAAATTAAGAATGTTTATATCTCACAGTTGAACATGCTATGCGATAGGTGTGTAAAAAATAAATAAATATATAAAAACAAATGTGGCATGAATATATACAATATGCTACAGAAGCTGCATAAGACTTAAGGAATAGCTCATAAATTCTGTCCTAGATGCACAGGAGCATTTCCTATTTATCTGATTCTCCATTTGTGTGTGAAGGGATTTGCTAAAGGTACTGCTTTGCTCCTGGGCAATAACGGTGCTTAATTTTTAGTTTTCATAAATCTTTAAGTTTTTTATGAAGTCACTAACCTAAGGTGTTGGGACACTTACTCCTGTGCTTCTAGGTTTTGATTTTGGAGTACGTCAAAATGGTGACAGAGTTAATCATGTTAATCTTCCACCTTGGGCTCGTAATGATCCTCGTCTGTTCATCTTGATTCACCGTCAAGCTTTGGAGTCTGACCATGTTTCCCAGACAATCTGTCACTGGATAGACTTAGTGTTTGGCTATAAACAAAAAGGCAAGGCCTCTGTTCAGGCTATTAATGTCTTTCATCCCGCAGTAAGTATTTTTATCAAGCTTCATGTTTGTTCATTGTACCTAGACTGAACCTTCCCCCATTAAATTTCTGACTTGCTTGGAAAACATCCAGCACAGAAGAAGCTCCTTTGCTTATGAAGTGTTGAAGAATAAAAAAAAGGCTTTTAAGAATTTTGGTGCAGAACTGATAAGATCCCATCACCTGATGTGTGTAAATTTGTTAATCTTTTTTTGTCTAGAAGTAAGTATTGGTGGTGATCAGTTATGGAGTTTATACTTCCTGGTTAGTTGTTTGCAATGGCATACAAACTTGGTGTTTGTATCTCCTTCTCTGTCATTCAGAAGAAGCCTTAAATTTAGGCGAACTCTACTGCAGGTTTTGATGAGGTGAAAATAGCTTAGTTTGTCCATGGTCAGTATTTATATTCTTCTCTTTATATGTATCTTGTCTTGTTTCTAGTAAGCATTTTCTTTTCCACTGAATTTAATTTTGGATAAGTCAAATTAAGTTTTCATTGATGTAAAAGCCTCCAGAGTGTCATTACTGACTTACTGTAACACTGAAATCTCACTGAATTTCTTTAAATTTTTTTGAAGCTTCTATCCTTACTACTGCAAGGCTTGCTCAGTTAGCAGCCCTTCTTTTAAATTTCAAATGGATTTGCTTCCAGTGTTTAGCATGTGTTCTGTAGCTGTCAGAGGAGCTAACAGCAGTCCTTTTCAGTAGCAGCAGCTTTTTTCTTTTCAAGCAGCCATCCAAATGCCTTCCTTACCTTTCCTTCTTTGAGCTTAAGTATTGATTTAGTTACTACCTTGAACTTAAATTACCCGGAGCTTAAAATACTAAGTTTGTGTGATTACGTTCATTTTTCTTCAAAGTGAAGGCATTGTCAGTGCAACTGATGAGAAGAGTGTGGCGCACACACATGGTCAATTTTGAAGGAAGAAAAGTAGAAGAAAACTTTCATGTTCCTGAAATATGGAGCTTCCTACTCCCCATTTTTTTATGTTGTTTATCATCAGCAACCCTTCTGTTTTCAGACAGATGAGTAAAGATCTATTAAGAAAACCTTTGACTGAAATTAATAATGGAATACATGTAGGATCAACTCGGATCATAAGGCTTTAGTTACTTCAATAAGAAGTGATGAAAACAATGTTCTCAGTGATTCCTTTCTCAGTACAACCCCTGTGGGATAGCTTCTGTCCTAGCCAAGGAGCTGATGGGTACAACTCTAAATTTGTATGTGTATGTTTAGAAATCTTTCCCCATGACAAATTGGAGAAGCTCATTGTTGCCTCTCCCCGCTTTTTTTTCCTCTGCAGACTTACTTTGGGATGGATGTTTCTGCTGTTGAGGATCCTGTTCAGAGAAGAGCCCTTGAAACAATGATAAAAACCTATGGGCAAACACCTCGCCAACTGTTCCATACAGCACATGTTAGCAGGCCTGGATCCCGGCTCATCATGGAAGGGGAACTTCCTGCTGCCATGGGATTATTAGTGCAGTTTGCTTTCAGAGAGACCAGAGAGCACACCAAAGAAGTAATATATCCAGTATGTCATTTTGATTGTGAAATGGTTCAATTAACTTCCATATACTATAGTTACTGTACCTCTGATATTTACAGTTGAATAATGGAGGTTTGTCAGTCCTTTAGAGAAAGATACAGACATTGCATCCACTTCTACATGTAAACCTAGAGTTGGTAAATGCATGCTGCGCTTCTGTCTCCTACTTCCTCACTGCCTGTAGGACAGGTCAGCTGTCTTCACTTCAGACATTTTCCTTCTCTAGAGTGAGAAACTGAACCCTTGTGTTTAAAGAAATTGGAATATTTTATTGCACCATTTGAATGGTCAACTTGCAAACTCAACTCTTATAACTGATGTTTAGCTCATGATACTACAGTGCTTCATACCTGTCTTTCTGTTACTTCTGGAATACTTCAGTAGTCCTTACTATGTTAGTTAGGGGAATGGGATATGAATGATTCTTCTTCCTCCCTCCCTCATGAAGTAATAATTTTCAGAAAAGTTTCTACCACCTTTTAATCTGCACCTTATTTGTGTTTTAGAGTCCGTTGCCATGGATAAAAGGCTTAAAGTGGGGAGAATATGTAGGTTCTCCAAGTGCCCCAGATCCTGTTGTCTGTTTTAGCCAACCACATGGGGAAAGGTTTGGCTCTCTGCAGGCGTTGCCAACTAAAGCTATATGTGGTTTGTCCCGCAAGTTTTGCCTTTTGATGATATATAGCAAGGAGCAAGGTACGAATTTGTGATTATTCTCTACATGCACAATCCATGCAAAACAGAGCCAAAAAAACTTTTAAATCTAGTGCTACTACTATTCTCCAGTAAACTTTCCACATTTAATCTCTTTTGCCAAAGACTGATCTATAAATCCAAGGACAGCTTCCATGACTGATATCTTTTCTGGTGGTTAGATTTGGCTTGTGATTTTCAAAGGTATGGGTGTCCAATAATTAGGGTTTTCATTAAAGCTTTATGCTTTGATCACTTTAACTTCAGAACTTGCTGACAGGTCCAGAGGAACTAAGAAAAAAAGCAGAGGAGGATATGTGGCATTGGAAGGGATAATTAAAGAGTTTTTTAGCCCCATGGGAAAAAGTAGAGATGAAGGATCTGCTCTCAGACCATCTTGGAAAGATTCTTATTGATAATATGCAAACAGGTTCTCATACTACTCCCCTTCCCCCTCTATGTAATATGCGTTAGTGAAAGTTTTATAAATAAATGATCCATTGAAGACTTCATGTTTTGTCATTTAAAAAATATGGACACAGTTCTGAGCAGTCATTTCTCTGGGAAGCACTGGCACATCGTCCCTTTCTGTCCATTCCTACTAAATATAATGCTTCTTTAAAAAGCTTTGTCCAGATTGCAAACTGTTCTTGGAGAATACTGAACATTTACATTGCCTCAGAAAATTGTTTAAAAAAGCATCTTGTTTTGAAATGTTGCTTTCTATTTTCTAGTTGGCAATAAAGCAAGGATCTTAAGTTTTTATTGACTATCGAAGTGATCAACCCTTTAATTTTTGTATCTGACACAGAATCTTCTGTACCTTCCTTCAGGTGTGAGAAGTATGCACAGCACTGATATTCAGTGGTCAGCTATCCTGAGCTGGGGATATGCTGATAACATTTTACGACTAAAAAGCAAGCAGAGTGAACCTCCAGTAAATTTTATACAGAGTTCCCAGTTCCATCAGGTAAAAATCCGTCTTTTGCTCTTTAATCTAATATTGCTTGTTTAATCATGTGGTGGCTTGATGTGGCAGTAGTTGCACTTGATTTCATTTTTGCTAAGCCTACAGTGAATAACAAATCTTATTCTGAGAGAATGAGTATTTAAGCATAACTTTATGCAGTTGTCCAGTGTTTTAATTCTACCCTGCTAGATTCTAGCCTTCGCTATTCCAGTGTATCTTGCTCCTGGACTGAGCGAGTGTATTCCTGGACTAGACAATGTTCCCTTTCAAATGCATGTGACTTGGGTAGATTTCCCTCTTATGGATTGTTGATGTGCGTTTATAAAAGTTAAATCCTGGACCAAGAAAAATGAAAACTGAAAGAATTAGCTCACTTTAGAAACATAACTCCACTGTAGTTTGATTTCTCTGGAAAGATGATGTCTTAATTCTGTTAACAAACTCTTCATAATCTCTATTACAGTTCAGTGACGTTTGAGTTTTTACTAAAATGATTCTGACTAATGTGATTGTAGTCCTGAAAGTCAGAAGTTCACTGCTCTTTCACTGTGAACTCTGAGCTACACGGAATTTCCCTCTTTATTTTGTTACTGAAGTAATGATATATGTGATCTACAGTAGTATCTGTCTTTAACTCATTAAGTATTTTACATGGCTTTTCTTAGAAGAAGCAATAAAAATCAATGTGACCATATGCTGTGGTATGATGACAGTAGCAATTAGTAGTTGTTCTCATTTTTTTCCCCCCTTTGTCTTTCCAAGGTAACAAGTTGTGCTTGGGTCCCAGACAGCTGTCAGCTTTTCACAGGTAGCAAATCTGGTGTCATCACAGCATACATGAACAGATTCACTAGCAGTACGGTAAGTTCTGTTGCACAGAATTGACATTTAAGGATCACCTTTGACATTGTTAGATAGATTTATCTCAGCGTATTTGTGTTTTTCGTACACTTTTTTGTTCATGTATTGCTGCTAGCTGTTAGTTGGCCCTCATCATCTGGATGATAATTGATTTGCACAAATCTCTCAATTCAGGCTGTCTGGCATGGTAAAGCTTGCTAAATTAGAGAGTGATTTTTTTGCTGTATAAAAGACAAAGCTTTTGAAAGCCTTAAAAAAACTGGAATGTTTTTCCCCCAAAGCAGAACACATTTCCAGTGCAGTAGAGAGCGGCAGTGAATTCTCAAATGCTATATTTGCTAACTGCTCAGACTCTTCACTTTGTCATATTCCCAAAGGGGGGAAAGCAGTGTGGAAGGAAGTGAGAAATGTGATTAATGTACTTAGTGTATTAGTGGCAGGTGCTAAGGAGATGCTAGCAGAAAGAAATCTTCTTGATGCTATGTAACAGTAAGCATGGTATGAAAACATAAATACAACTCAAAACTCATCTGTTCAGGCTGAGTTTTGGAGCTCATCTTATTTTCTTCAGCCATAACTTCTGCTTTTTGTAGTTTCAGCAAAGAGTCTATAACTTTCTCTGACAAGTCATTTTAGATATGGCTGTGTGATTACCCATAACAAACTTATCTGTCCAGTTTAGCTTGATACAGGTATTGGCAGACACTGGTAATATTGTGCCACTGCTCTTGAATCATTACATTAGTCTGGGCTAGCAGGAGCTTTCGTAAGATCTGCTATGCCTACCCAGTATCCTGCCACTTTAAACAGTGGCAAACAGCAGATGCTCAGACTGGGAAGCACATAAACACGCTGTGATTCCTGCCTTGGCTTTCTTTCAGTTTTGATGATCTGCATCTCAGTCTTCCTAAGCTCAGCAGCTTTGAGTTTGAAAGTTGAAGGTCTTGAAGCTTTGCAAGCTTAAATCAGTTGGGTCTTAAGTCAGGGGCTGTTCCTGCTCACCAGAATTAGTGAGCTCACAAAAGACTGAGTTTTCCAGTTCAATATAGCAGGCATATGATTCGTAAGTTCTCTGCATTACCTAGGAACAAATGCTTTTGTTTTTGCTGCACAGATGTTGTCTTTGAGACCATCTTTGAATTCCCCAGCACTGACAGTTTTACATGCCCCAGGCAGATTGACCTTGCTGCCAATTTTATAGCTTCTGTTGTTCGAGTCAGTTAACCAAGCCAGGGCTTCAGGGAATGCAAATATGCTTCCTAGCATCTGTTCTGGATGCATCGTGTCAGCTGTTCAGTGATGAACACTATATAAAATACACTACCTGAAACATGACTATTTTGCCCTGATTGATGCATAGGCATGAAGTGGGAATTATGTCATTAATTGTCCTTCATGCTGTTGGTTTGAAAATCTGAAGAGCCATGTTGTCAGAATTCTAAAATAACTCCATGTTGTATTTTAGATATTTTCTTTTTCCTAGCCTTTAAAAGGTGGTCAAAAAATTAAGTACTGCTTTGAACTACTTTGACAGTAAGGCATACAAATGTTGAAAATGTATTAACTCTTCAAGCATTACAGATTATACTCTTTCAGCAAGAGAAAGTTAAATTTTCTGCAGATAAAGTATATGTTTGTCTTCTGTCTGTTGCTACTTTGAAGGTTTCTGTAGACATGCTGTGCATATCCTTTACCCTTCTACACAAGTGCAGACAACGTGCTCTAAGCCAGTTTTCAAGAAGCCTGAGTTGTTTCAAATGACATAACTTGAAAAGTGTTACTGGTGTTCAACTTACTTTTGTAATTTGTATTTTGTTCAATGAGCTTGGTTATCTGCCTACATTTGTAAGTGTTTCCTTTAGATACTCAAATAGTGAGGCTGCCATTTCTCTATCATGTGAAAATAGTGCTGTCTTGCAGAAAGTAGCTAATTTCAAGTGCCTAACTGGCAGTAGTTTCTCTTCAATTAATTGCATTGTCAAAATATTTGTTTAGAGTAAAGCACTTGAAATAGTTGAATGTTGATTAGTTTGGCATACTGCATTATAAAACATTAGTCGTAATAAAGCAGTAACATTGTTAATCTAAGAAAAATCTTATCTTATTTTTATCCCTTTCAGAAAAGAGACATTAAAATTTTAATAATTTCATGTTGCTATCTTTCAGCCTTCAGAGATAGAAATGGAATCACAAGTCCATCTGTACGGTCACACAGCAGAGATAACGAGCCTGTTTGTGTGCAAACCATATAGTATAATGATAAGTGTCAGCAAAGATGGCACCTGCATTATATGGGATTTGAACAGGTATATGTACATCTATCTAGCTTTTTCCACCATTTTTTTTTCTCAGTACTTGTTTTCAACTTTCTGGTGTCTTCACATTTTAAAGTTAACCAAATTTACTCTGTGTATACATCTAATGTGAAGTGAAACTCTTACTATGTAGGAATTCTAGAGCTAATATAAAGAACACCGTTAAGGAAAGTGTTGATTGAGATTAATGTAAGTCTAAAAAAAAAAGGTTCTTTTAAATAGCCTCTTCTATATTTTAGTCTGACATTAGGCTTGTTTGTTCTCTTACTATCTTTTAGGCTGTGCTATGTCCAGAGTCTGGCTGGACACAAGAGTCCCGTGACTGCAGTTTCAGCTAGTGAAACAACTGGTGATATTGCAACAGTCTGTGATTCAGGTATATCTGTCAGCCAAAGCTGCAAGTCAGAAGACCAGATAAATCACTAGATTTGTTATTGTATGGGTTATTGTGTGGGTTAATCATCTGGGGATGCTTTTGGTCAAAGAGCACTTCTAAAAAAAAAAAAAATGTTAATATTTGAATTTGTTGAGAAACTGTTAGGTAGGTGTTGGAGCAAAGAGAAGTAACAGCTATACTAAAGAAGGATGTAGATATTTGCATTGACTCCTACAAACGGAAATAATTCTGTTCCTGCCTCACTCCCCACCTTCCACCCAATCTTATTTTAAAGCAGGCTTTTAGTACAGTCATCTTTTCTGTATGGGACTGTTTTGGGACCGAGGCATTAAGATCTATTGGAGTAGTGGACTTTGGAGTGCAATTCAGGGTCCTCAGTGTCTCAAACTACCTCTATGCTGCAGCACTATATATATCTAAAGCAGGTCTAAGCCAGACCTCACACATTTTGTGTGTATTTTGTTTGTTGACTTGACATGGAGGCTGGCTAATAGGCTCTATCTAAATGATGGGGTTTTCTTCCATCGATCCAAGGATTTCAAACTGATGTGAAGACTTCGATCTCTTCCATTTGTGCAACTGAAGTCAGCTGTACAGATAAGCCAGCTTCTACAGGAAAACATGGTATTCTTGTGTTGGTAGGGGACAGTGTGGGTTTCAATCACCTTAAAGACAAAGTAGTAGTAATTGGTTATTAGAACATTAATAAATGCAAATAATGCCAGATAACCCGGTAAGCTACTTGTGATTAGTACTTTAGGTATCTTACTTAAATGCAATCCAGGGTATGAGAATGAGCTGTTTAAAGAAAATTCTGAATTCTTTTCACTTAGTGTGTGGCAATTGGTCGTTAAATGACAGACTATTGTAATTACGATGTTTCATGGATATAAAGCGATGTCTTCTGAATCATTTTGTTGTGGTTTGGTGGTTTGCATGAGAAAAAAGCAGGGAAGTAATTGTTTCCTACAGCATGTGTTGCTCCAGGCCACTTAATACCTTTTATCTTTCAAGAAGTTCTTGAAGCTTTAAAGGCTCTGTTACATAGACATAACTGTGATCTGGTTTTGTTTTTTAATACTGCCATGCTCTGTTTTGTTACAGTTGGAGGGGGGAGTGATTTGAGGCTTTGGACCGTTAACGGTGATCTCGTGGGACATGTGCACTGCAGGGAATGTATTTGCTCTGTTGCTTTCTCTAACCAGCCTGAAGGAGTATCTGTCAACGTGATTGCAGGAGGACTCGAAAATGGAGTTGTAAGGTAAGCATTTCAAACTTTCTGTGAGCAAAATGCGTTATAATTTAAGCTCACAGATGTACCTGTATAACTGATGTGACATTTAAAGAAGGTGGACAAACTGCTGTCCATTTTCCAATCTTAGTAGCTGCTAAAATAGGTTGTATTTCAGTGATAAACATTTGTAAAGACTAATGTAAAGAAAAATTAATCTGTCTTTCAGACTGTGGAGTACATGGGACTTGAAGCCAGTACGAGAAATTACATTTTCTAAGTCAGCCAAACCTATTGTAAGGTAAAGATTTTAAGTATGTAATAAATGGATTTTTCTTTGAAAATAAAGCCAAGAATAGCTATGAGTATTGAACACGGATTTGAAATGAAGACAAGAGGTGAACACCCATGTTTAAAAAGAGCCATGCAATCCTACTAATTATTCGTGAGAGCAAAGTGGGCACAAGTGTACCGTATTTGTAATGACAGTAATAACTAGGTTCTGCTGCTAGCAGAAAGAAAGTGGCAGGGTTCCCTTGAGAGCTGAACAATAGCTACCCTTCTTATTAAGTTGAATATTTTTCCACAGAATCTGTTTAAAAATGAGGAGATACTAACTTCAGCAGACGCAAATAGAGGAGGTTTTTTTTTCTCCCTCAAATAATTGAAAGGACTGCATTTTCCCTGACCTTTATATATTTATATATACACACTGGAAGGAAATGGGAGAGAGTGAAGGAGCCTCAGAAGCATGGAAGCTGCCATTTTAGAGTACTTTACAGTGCTTATGTAATTTTGCCTATTAGAGTCCCCTCGATTAATGAAAAACAGAATTACTGTGCCAAAGTGCTTTCAGAGCACAGCCGAAGGATAGAGCGATATCCTCAGGAGTACTGTACCCTGCACAGGAGTCTTGTGGAGCTCTGCCAAATATGATGTTAGCGTGGTACAAATTACTCTGAAGAATGTTGTTGTGATTGTTACTGAAATATCATTTACAATTCAAACCACTAATCACTATTTCTTAAAAATAAAAAAACATCGTCTGATAGGCACTAGAATGGCAGTAATTGCAAGGAAGCATATTTCACAAAATCTTGATGATTAAAATAATAATAATGAAAAGGTTTTCTGCTTAAATGTGACAGAAAATGGATGCTGGCCTTCATGTTCTCTAACCCTGGCATGATGGAAGGGTTTTCAGTAGTAACAGCTCAGGAAATGCTCAGTGTTGTGCTGTGAAATCTGACAGATTTGTTTATCATCAAGTAAGTTCAGAGGGCCTTGTTCTGTGCTGAAGAGCCTCCTTTCCAAGGTAATGGGCAGGGCAGACTACTCTTTCTTTGTTGCTGCAAATAAATACTAAACTGCTCGGCATGTTGAAGAGCTGGACAGAGCTGCAGTTGAGCCTGTTTGGTTCCAAAGCTGAGTAGCCAGGTGTTTGCACACGCTGCTGTGTTAATGCACTCACTGAATTTCTCCTAACCGAAACTGATTTTTTTTTTGTCAGCTACACTCGTGGCTTTTTACTGTGTTCTAGCATTTTAAATAGCCAAATCTGATAACAAAATATTTTCTTGTTTTTCAGCCTTACCTTTTCCTGTGATGGTCATCACTTGTTCACAGCAAATAGTGATGGAAATGTAATAGCTTGGTGTCGCAAGGACCAGCAGCGCTTGAAGTTACCCATGTTCTATTCATTCCTTAGCAGCTATGCAGCTGGGTGATGACTACTTCTGCTGCTCGTTTAAGTCTCCATGCACTTTAAATCCACAATAAATTATAGAATCTCTTTATTAACTGGATTTTGAAATAGTTTGAATGTCTCTAGAATGACTGCACAGGTGAAAAACAGAAGGCGGTCTAAGGCAGTTATAAATTGTACGTGCATGCACAAACCTGAAGTGTATGGAGTCACCGGGAAGCTCTGGTTGCATACTCCAATACCAGCAAAGTGGCGTATAAATGCTCTAACCTACAAGTCAAAATGCTGCAATACGAAATGTAATAGTATTTTTTTAAATCACTTCTTGGAAGCAACTATTTCAAAAATTGGATCAGTAGTGTTTGTCCCTCCTGTGTTGTAAAATATCAGCAGTATGAAGCTCTGTAAATATTTATAAAAATATCAGCATATGTATATCTGATTAGTCAAGGATGATGATGTTAGATCTGGGATAAGTGACCCAAAATTTAAAAAAATCCAAGATGATTCAAAATTGCTTTTTTTAAGAAGCAAAGAACTTAGTAGGTGCTTTTTGCACCATTTAATGGTATTGTAATACTAAAAAATTAGATCCATCTTCATTTGCAACTTCTGCTGTCTTCTCTGCTCAGTTGGTGTGGAAGTCTTTGGACAAAAACGAGGATGGGCAGACACCTCATAGCTTCACAAAGCAATAGTTAAATTGTGTTTTGGTTTTGTGTTCCACGTAGTGTTAACTCAATTTGTAATACCTAGCTGTTGTGGTCCTGTGGCAGACTACACACACATCATACACACAGCCTGCCATCCAGACCTCTAAAAACAGTACTAAAGAAGGCACTGATGTGCTCGTATTCTCAGTGTCATTGAACTTCAGTGCACTGTAAAATGTTTGAATCCAAATGTTTAAATCAATGTTTATAGGCACTGAGTAATTCAGAACAGTTTATGTAGGTACACTGTGCAAATATGCTGTTTATTCCTAGGTGCTATTTTTGAGAGGAGGAAAAAAAAAAACAACAAAATAAGCTGCTGTTGTTAATAGCTTACATCTGAATTCTGAGGCCGGATAGAAGAACTAACACTTAAGCTGATGGATTTCAAGACCCGACTGACACTGAGTGCCTGCTAGTCATGCAAATGGTACAAGAACGCGACACTCTGGTGTAGTTACATTTTTCTTCTTCACACCTTTGCTTTTTCATCATTGACATATTCCTCTACTGCCATACAGACAAACTGCTCTACCTTAGTTTTAAGGCTCATTTGCCTTCCAAGTACTGTTATGAAATCATAATGAAGATGGGCATACAGGAAAACTGTACACTTCAGAAAATTCCAAATGGTCTTTACAAAATTTTTTGCGACTTTCTGATTTTGGGGGTTTTCAAACTGGAAAAACTGAAGTCTTCTCAGTCCATGACACAGATTGATTTACTTTCTTTAGTTCAGTTAAGCAAGCAGCTGTATGAACTGAATTTTAAACTGCATATACTGTAGCAACGTTGTATGGGGTGGCTGTAGTCATGTTTTTCACTGTCTAAATGTTAATGTAAGGTCCAAATACAGACCGAAAAGCTTTTTGGCTCATGTTGAAGTGATGCGCTTTACTTAAGCGACAAAATACAAATGTGATGGTTTGGGGATGCGTTTGTCCTCCTTGAATTGGGATGTTGCTCACAAAGGCTTATTTTTATAAAGTAGAATTCCACTTGTTACAAATCAATATGCAAAATTGCTGGCCTTGTAAAAAGTGCAATATTATATATTTTTATGTATAAGTCAACGATTTTTTTGAACTGAGGAATATTTATTCAGCTTAACGTTCTGGAACTATTGAAATACCATTGCAATAGTATATGTGCATGATGTACTGAAACCTCCTGTAAATTTCACATTCCACACTGTCTTTGTATACGCTGTCACACTGTTGGGTAATAAACAGACCTTTGTATCAAATGGAGATGGTTAGAACCATGGTTTTGGCTTGATTTCACCTCTCTGAGAGATTATCTGCTCGCTTTTCTCCAGTTCCTGTTCTGCTTGTTCTTAGGTCTTTAACCTTTTAAGGTTCTTGAAGGAGGAAAGTTCTGTTTATGAACTACATCACTTTGCCATGAAACTGCACAAGGTGGGGTATAAGTTTGGAAGTGAGAAACTCTGTTGTACATATGCACGTGTCCCCTCCTTCCCCCCTTCTCATGGGATGTATGGCTAGAAGTGGAAGTGATGTATCTCTAAGCAGAGACACTTCCCCCTCCCATCAGCCGCCTCCTCTCAGAAAACCTAGCTGAGCTGAGGAAAGATGGAAAAGCAGCTCCTTTGGAGGAAAGGAAGATTATAAATGAAGGTGAGGAAGAGAATGGTGCTGGTGGCAGTTGGAGACTGAGATCTCTTGGCTTCTCTGTGGTAAGGCCTATCTGTTAGCCTCGCAGGGTTTCTGTGGTAAACCTCCGTCACTGATCGCACCACTGCATGTAATGAGAAAGGGAAGGCCATGCACTAGTTATATTTTCACTTGTAGTGGTGAAAGGGAACCTAGATAATGGGTTTGGGACAAATGTTTAGGACAAACCCACTATAACAAATAGAAGGGATGAAAGAAGTCCAGTAGAAAACAACAGGGCCTGCTCCAAAAATAATGCATCCTATTTTATTATTTTGGTCTGAGGCTGGTGTTGTGGGTATGGCACAGTGGAGGTTGAACCTTCCCACCAATATTCTGCCACTTGTTTCTCCGTGCAGCAGAGGGGCAATCTGACAAAATGATGTCTGACATGGAAAAGAGTATGAAGCAAAGGTGTGGCATCTAAATCCTCTGCATGGCATAAATGGCACCCACTGACACTTACTGAATGTCTATGGAGACCAAAGAGTGGATGTTAGTACAGGAAGGCAGTGGTGGTGTGTTTCATCACTGGGGACGGTGACATGTGTGGTAAGCCACATTCTGGATGGGCATATGCAGTTGTTACACCACAAAATGAAGCACTCTTGTTTATTGCTGGTGAAAATGCATAGCTAACAGTGGAAACTGTTGAAAAAGTGATTTGCAGCTGAGAATAGTTTGCTCATTGTCTTTTCCATGGAAATAAATAGGAAGCATTATTTTTGGAGCACCTACAAGTACATGTGAAGTAAATCAAGCAGCATAAAATATTCTGCAGGGGAAAAAGAGGGATTCTGTAAGTAAATAAAATGGTAATTTAAAGAAAATGGAAAAACTTAACTTGAAGCCTGAAATACGATGTTAAGGATCTTTGCACTGAAGCCCTATCTGTTTCTGAAGAAAGGCCCAATGAAAAATCTGTCCCTGGGTACTGAGCAAGAGTCCATGGAACTCCACAGAAGAGCAGTGTGTAGGGGGTTAAGAAACCACAGGGTTTCAACTTGCAAATTTAGTTCACCTTCATGTGGCAATTGTAGGGTTAATACATAACACTACAGACAACCTGACCTCTGCTGCCAAGTGATGCCTAGATAATGTAAGGTAATTCTCCCTGGAAGCTCATAATGGATTCCCAAAAGTACTAGTTTTCTTTATGCTTTTTGTGGTGGCGTTTTCTTTTTCTCACATATGAAAACAAGTTGCAACATCCTGTTACTCTACCACAATAATGCCAATAATGCAAGACTATTCTACAGCTGTTCCCTGCCTTAAAAAAAAAAAAAAAAACACCTTGAAAAAATCCACTGTGCATTTTTGAGTTTCTGGATGTACTGAGAGCATTTTCTTTCTCACTGTAGTGGGATAAAACTGCTGACAAATGCCCTCTGTGCTAACAGGACATGGCAGAGTTAGTTACTGTGTGCTCGCTCAGGGTGGGGTTAGAAAGCCACTGGTTTTACACCTGCATTCCACAATGGGCTGCGCTGTGTATTTCACAACTTGGGCAGGTCACTACTGAAAGAGGACCAAGAACTGTGGCTGCTTGGTCTGATTGCACTCTTGCACTTTGCTGGGCTACCTAGCAGAGAGCCAGGCAAAACCAAACTTGCTCACTTTTCCCCCAGGAAATT
The DNA here is from genome assembly GCA_035772895.1 of Perdix hodgsoniae. Taxonomy (NCBI): domain Eukaryota; kingdom Metazoa; phylum Chordata; class Aves; order Galliformes; family Phasianidae; genus Perdix; species Perdix hodgsoniae. The sequence goes on along the minus strand of JAPSGF010000039.1, from coordinate 253,906 downwards.
CTAAAATTCTCAGGTTCTAACACAACTGAATAAAGCCTGCAGCAAAAAAAAATTGCATACATCAGTGACAAGTCTGATTATTTGAACTGCCTAGTTGTTGCTTTGTTTCAGAGCACGTAAATCCTTGATATGGTAGAAGAACCTTCTGTAGACTGATGGCGATGCTATTGTGTGTGAAAGGAGCAACTCTTCCATAAGCCACCCAATCTTCTGGGACCTCCGTGAAGGTAGGGCTGTGGGTGTACGCATGTACGTTCAGTAACGCGTTTTGCCCTGCTTGCCTTTCCCCTGCCGCGTTTCCTTTTCCTGAATAACCATCCTAAAAGCCATGGACTCAGCCTCTGGGAGGGGACGCCTTTGCTTCGAAGCACCTTTAAAAGCAGAACTTTGCCCTGCACCGTATGGAAAACAGAAGTGCCTTGGAAACGCCCGAGTCTGATGAGGGGAGGAGAGGCAGCGATGGCAGAGGGGCGACGCACGTGCCTGGCCCTTAATGGGCGCTTGCTAGAGCGGCTCTCCCGTCAGCACGCGTGCTTTTAGGGCCGATTTTTAGTTAAGGACGTTAACAGCCACTGAGCCTTACGGCTGGTTCTCCCATTTGATTTGTGTACACTTTTCCCACTACGGCGCTGACTCATTTAGCCGTGCCCCGTTAGCCGTGACTCGCGGAGGTCCCAGCACGGCTTGTTTTTTCTTTCCCCACGGCGGAACCTCTTCTTCTCTTCGCCCTCCCGTTGCGAGGCCGGCGCGAGCTCCCGTGCCAGAGCCGCTTTGCCAGCTCCGCTCTCTGGAAACGCGCAGACGCTCGCTCCGCGCCATTCGCTGGAAGCGTCCCAGCGGCCGACTGACTGCGGGGCGCCGCGGGCGGGTGCCGCCGCCCGCGGGGGAGGAGGAGGCGAGGGCAGGGCGGCTGCAGAGCGGTGCCCGAGGAGCGCCCGCGCAGCCCCCGCCGCTGACGGCTCCCGCCTCGCCGCGCTCTGGGTGGGTACCGGCGGCGCGCGCCGCTCCTCGGGGCCTAACGGCTCCGCGGCGGCTGACGGGCGCGCGGGCAGAGCGGGCGCCGCGCTCCTCGGGCGCGGGAGGTACGGGCGGACTGGGCGGCCGAGTGCCGGAACCGGGGCGCTCTGCGGAGCCGCGCCGCCGCCCGGCCAGCCTGCCGTCCCGGGGCGGGGCCGGGCGCGGGGAAGCGGCTTCGGCGCCTTCCCGCTGGCGGGGCTGAGAGCGGGACGGGTGCGCGGCGCTGCTCCCGGCCGCTGCGTGCGGTGCTGCCGCACGGGGCGCGGGCAACGAGCGGGGACGCCGCTGTCCGGCCGGGGCGGGTGCCGCGCCGTCTCTGCGCTTTCCTTCCAGTTGGAACGATCGCGTTTACCTGTGTATTTCTTTAAAAGTTCGCGAGCACCTTAAACTTCGCCAAGGAGGCGAAATAGCGGGGGGCGGGGTGCTTCCCTTCAGACCTTCCGCTTCCCTCCTGGAGGTCCACGGGCAGCATCAGAGGGCTGCCCCTGCCAGGTCGGCCGCTGCCTTGGCTGCCGGAGCGCTGAGAAGCGAGTTGGTCCTCGCGTACAGAACGCAGCGCGCCGATGTCGTGCGGCGCCGTGTTAGGTGGAAACAGAGCCGCTGAAGTGGAGCGGGTCTGCAGTTGCTGGGGAAGTCACCGCACTCGCAGGACGGGAGTGACGTTGTCTCGTTCTTGCTAAGAGCGGCCTTCCCGGTAATCGTTTCTGCTGGCGCTACCGAGTGTCACTGGAGGGGTTGGACTCCCCCTCAACCCCTTCAGTATCTGTCAGCTTGGCACGGAACGGCTGTGAGGCTGTAAATGTTCTGTTTGTATTCCCGGTGCGTTTGCACGTGGGTAAACACATATGGGCTTCTTTCTGCCATTTTGAGCTTGGTTTGCCATCACGTCTGACTCGGGGGCCGTTCCCAGGTATGTCTGTGCCTGGATTACCATTGCATGGGGAAGGCGTTCTGCTGAGGTGGAAGTCCTGGAAGATCTGGAGAGGACCATTGCGTTCAGTCATTTTGAGTCCACCAGTTTTGGTTGCTGAAAGAAAAGAGAATGCAACCGTTTGAGTCGGGGTTTGTTAGATTGAGTTCTGCAGTGCACACCTTTAGCTTTACAGCTGTACCTGGAGGTATAAGAAGATAAGCTTGCTGTGCAGTCTTTCATCCCGTTGTAGAAAACTGTACTGTAGAGCTTGAAACTGGGTGTTGCTTCTGCGTTATGCAGTATTTCAGATTCTTTCTGCATTCTCTTTAATAGGTGTTTAGAGGCTTTGGTAAATGTACATTGCACCTCTTACCTACACGAGGTCAACCTTTACCTGCAAATATTGATGTAACTTCCTGGCTTATCAGGAGACAGTTTGGCCTTTGAAGTGCTATAGGGTACAATCTAATCTACTCTATAAACAATGCAGAAAAGTTGTTCTTCACAAACATTTTATGAGCCCTGGAGAGTAAAAAATAAAATAAAATAAAATAAAATAAAATAAAATAAAATAAAATAAAGAGGATGAAGATCACATGGGATCAAAAAATCTAACAAGCAAAAAGCCCTCAGCTGAGCAGGATGGGAAAATATCACTGCGCAGCCTGAGGAGTGTTAGGATATGGCTGACCAGAATGGTGTCAGCCCACAGTAATTGCTCGGCTGGAAAAGGCCATGTAGCTGCTGCCCTTGTTCTTTCTAACGTGGTCAGCATTCCCCTTAAAGAGCCACCGAGAACTGATGGATGAACTCAGCACACTACATAACCATGTTCCGGATAGATGAGCTCCTGTATGATCTAAGACTACTGGCACACACCAGTAACATGCAGACTGTACATAGTCTGTTCACTAACATGGTTACTGTAACTACGGTGACTATCAGAGCCTCTGTACCTTTGTATTGATCTAACTTAATAGGGGACTGCTGGAAAAACGAGCGGAAATGAGCACGGTGAGCACAGCTGAGCACTTTCTGGTTTGAGGCTTTGTAAGTAACTGAAAAGATGGGGAGAAGTTATTCCTTGTGGGCATCCTGCCACCACGTAGGGTACAAATGTTAGTGTGCCATCCCAGGAGCATGCAGGCCTGGAGAACACCTGAGCGTCTGCAGGGAGTGCTGCAGAAAGTGCTCAGGGCTGTCTGTCAGGCTGTGGGCTGCAGCTGAACACTGAGACAGAGATCCCATGGGAGCACAGCTGGAGGAGTTCTCATCTGACCCCAGGGAATGAGAGATCACAGAAGGGATATGTAACAGATTGTCTGGTTATGATGATTTCTTTTTTCTCCAGAGCTATATTCTCTGAGCAACAAAGTTGTTTCATTAAAGAATATTGAGTGTAAGGTTATCAGAGGATATCATAGGATCTGAGGATTCTCAGCCAAAGCCTTATCTGCTAAAACATCATAGTTTGGTTTGAGAATGGGAACTACTCTCATAGTCAACATCACTTAATGTGTGGTAGTGTCATAGCTGATATGCTCTATTTGTGCATGAGGGAAGCCAGAGGTATATCTAGCTTGCAAAGTGAAGTGTGAAACAGGAGAAACCTACCTTATGAATTCTAAAACCTAAACTGTCTATGTGGAAAAATAGACTAGATACTTAAATGTGGACGCTAAACACTTGCAGAAATACAGTGGTTAAATATTTAAGTGTGTGTAAAGGTCAGGAGAGGAACAGGATTTGGAACACAGTACATGTATGTGCCTCAGGGCATAAACAAACCTCTTACAAGGGATAAGTGGAAATTTTCCACAGTGGCTGAAATATGTTTGGCCAATTTTTTTTCCTTTTTGAAGTTTATTTGCAAAGCCTTCTACTGTGATTGTTTCCTGAAATAGTTTCATATAATTTAAATAGTTTAAAGTAGAGTAATACAGATTTTCTTCTAATTTTTGCCCCATTTGTTGTATCAGAATGCACTATGGTTGTGGCATCATCTGAGAAAACAGGGTTTGGATTTTTAAAAGCATTTCAGTGGCATTGTGACTATCCCTGAATCCCTTTTTCGCTTAAAAGTGCTTAAAAAACAGGTGGAATTACTGGAAACACTGTTCTCTCCAGCTTCAATGCAACCAGTAACATTTCACACGTTCTCATTCTAGTGAGTAACTTTCAGAGGTTGATTAAATTTACCAGAAAAGCTAAGGAGATCTGGAATTCTCTGTACTGTTCATGGAGTTTCAGTCTCTTAATTCGGTTTAGCTGAAATGCATTATTCAAAATCAGATTTCTTGTTTGCCTCTCAACTCATGGTGCAGCAAATGGAGACATGCCTCTGTACTTAGCTTTGATTTTTCATCTCTGTGGTCATTATTAGTCCAGCCATGAAGATGATAACATTTAAGTGATTCATATTTGTGGGAGTCTCATTTTGTAAACAAAGATAAATGTGTTTGTTCTCGTCTTTATAAATGAGTCAAACCTTAAAAGCTAGGAGGTTAGGTCAAAGAGGAAGCCCAGAGATGAGCTTTAATTCAGAACTTCGCACTCTTCTGGCTGCCTCAAAGCCTTTCTCCTCGCCCACTGCAAGTCAGAACATACCTGAACGCTGTTTAAAGACTGGCTGGGGGATTGGTTGTGGGGTTCCTTTGGTACTGTATGTTGCATTTTATGCAAAGCCAGTTCTCCCACATGCATTTAATCCTGTGCTCAGTGAGGAGTATGAGTTAGCTGATTGTAGACAAAGGCTGAGAGAAAAAGTAACATTTCCGTGTTCTAACACAATTTTAGTTACTCAGGGTGCAATTCAGGGAGAAACTTGTGTTCCATCTAAATAGCATACGCATGCACAGAAAGTGTTCTTTGTTTTGGCGTACATTATTTTGGCACACAATGTAATGAAAGGTAGCATTTCTTCTTCCCAAGTTCATGCAAGTACTGTGCAGACTACCTAGGGCACATGGGTTGGAAGTCTAAGGTTCCAGAGTGGTTATTCATCTTATTTGATCTAGAAAAACATTGAAAACTGCATGGCAATGAGCTGACATACTCTCATGCCCTTAGGAAGGAACAATTCAAGAAACCACTCAAATACTGACCGACCTTAATTAGGTGCCTCTTTGACCAGATCATGCTGTTTGAACTTGGGTGTAGATCAGGCAGTAATTACATTATTTTGTCTATCTGTGGACCAAGATGACTTCTGAAATGCTGCTACTTGAGTACTCCTAAGGGCAGAAAAAAAACAACTTACTTAAAGATAGCTATGAGCTGCTGGGTCTTTGGCACAGACGCCTTCTTCTTCTACCATCTTTGTCACTCATTTCCCAGCCACAGCCTTACTATTCCCAAAGCATTCTCAGTAGTACTTCACTTCCTTCAGATTAATCTACAAACAGCTCTTAAAAATGGTAAGCACAGCTATCAAATGCTTAATTGAAATCCCTGTGGATATCACTCCTTACTATACCGGTTCCTTGAACCAGGCATGGACCATCTGCCTTGCCCTCATGGGCTGCAGTTACATCCACATACAGGAATGCTTTGCAGCTGCTCCCTAAGAGAAGCGGTAAGAGTGTATTAGAAATGCCTGGAGTAAATGGCAGCTTGGTGTGAAACAGAGAAGTGGGAGACTGAGGATGGGAAGAGGTACAGAACTAGGGTTCCTGTTCCTTCATCAGAGCAGATGTGTGTGCTTGCCCATATTAATCCCTTGTGTGTCCTGCTTGTTTCCGTTCAGACAAATGGTAGTCATTTCCCAGATTTGTAAATGACCGGGCTGACAATGAAAAAATACCAACTAACAATTACACAAACAATGTCTTTGCTTTTGGTCTTTTTAAAACTCCAAGTACATTTAAGGTCAAGCTTTTTTCTGTACCAGCCCATTAGACTACTCTTCTGAATAACGAGTTCATTTAATGAAATTACAGTGGCTCTGAGAAGTAGTACTCTTAAATTGAAATAAAGAGCTGCATCAAAAGCATATCTCAGTAACCATGAGGTGGTGAGCAGAATGTGCTTGTGTGATACATTTTTACAGTTATTTAGTACTGATGGTAGAATGAGAGCTATAAAGTGATGTGGAAAAAAGACTTGCCAGCCCTGTGCATGATAATTAGCCTTGATGCTCGTGTATTTCTTAATGAGTAACTCTGAACTGTGAAATTCCTGTGTGAGCCCAACTTGGGATGTTGTCTCAATCTCTAAAGGAAACACTAAAAAGCAAGCGATAAGTACCAGAGTCAGTTTTTTTGCTTATGCTGGACTTCACCATGTCATATGCAGTACAGTATGTTATAAAATATATTATTCATCCTTTTAATTCATTGGCGATCTGCAAGAAAAATTTGAAAACCGCTGTGTTATTTCTTCTCAATCTCAATTATTTCATTTCTAAATTACTTAATTCCATAGCCAAAATACTGACCCTTTCTCTACTTTAAAATACCCCTGTTTCTGATGTTCAGTGCGGTCAGTGTGGCATTCATTATTATTGTGCACATTTCTGATCTTTTTCTCATGTTTGTAGGTGTAATTTAGCCAAACTGCATAATGACTGAAAAGTCAGTTTGTGAACAGCTGTTCTGTGCTGGCACTCTGAACCAGGGTAACAATTTCTGCACTGAAATACTGGCAGTGTAATCTGCATTTGCATATTGTTTGCAGAATTCAGACTGAATGCTTGCAGTTGAAGGTGCAAATAGGTGATGCAATCAGGTACTATTAAACAAGGGAACAGGTATAAATGATATTTAATTTCTATTTATAGCCTACAGCCTGGCATGGTCAGTATGGTGGGGTGGGGTTGGTTAGATTTTGATAACTGTCTTCTTGCTAATTGGTGTATTTGCTAGCTATACTTCTAAACTGTCTCAACTTTGCCTCCTCCAGGGAAGACAAAATGAAGGAACTAACGTCAAACAGTACAACCAATATATCTCAAGCTAGGAAAGCTGTGGAACAATTAAAAATGGAAGCATACATGGATAGGATGAAGGTAAACTTAGGCTTATTTTTCGTATCTTGATTTCATTTCATTTGAATTCATTTGTGATATAACCTCCCTATAATATTCCAAAAAGACCTGATCACCTGAAATCAAAACTCTTGTTGAGGAATAAGACAGTATCAGGTCATAAACTCACTAATTAGAAAGACAGTATTTATGACTCAGAAATATTAGTACAGCTGGCACAAATAATCCGTCACAAATAGTCACAAATAAATTTCAGTTGTTTTGGTTATTAGTATTTTCTTGTCAGAGACAGCTGAATTTGCATAGCTCTAGTTTGTATTTTGTATAGGATCTTGACAAATTCATTACAAATAGATGTATGCTCATAGAGATGTGTATTTCTGTTTCCTTCAGTATGGATCTGCCTTTTCAGCACAACCGTGCAGGTTAGTTTTCAGTTGAATCAGTCCCTGATTCGGGTCATGTTGCAGCTGTGTGAACAACAGAACTGACAAGGAGGAAAGTTAATGAGTGGAAGAGGGAAGGGCTGGAAAAATGTGGGCTAGTTTCTTGTAATTTGAATTGTTGATCCTTAGTAGATTATTTAAAACTTGCTTTTATATAACCAAACTATAACTTTCAAGTATGAAATCATTACCTCAGTTATGCAGATAGCTTCATTTGTTAGATGTATAATGACATTCTTAATTACATATGTAAGAATTACATAGGTTACTTTTTGCAGTTAGTTTAATTAAAAAGAGCACAGGCACTAGCAAGACCTAACAATCATCTGGCTTACAAGTGTAATTATTTTACCTTTCAGCTTGGGACCAAAAAAGACACCAGAGAAGTTAAGTTGTGTCAGTATTCCGAAGTATACGATAACGTAATGTAATACTGAAATATAACTAATGCTTATATTTTACTAATACAAACTAAATATGATCTACAAAAGGCTGATGTCTTGATTTCTAGAATGCCATTGAATAAGTAGATGAGGGTTTATGAAAAGAGGTTGGTTTTCTTATTTCAGTATCTGTTGTCCTTTTAATCTTTGAAATGATTAAGTGGGTACTTGGCAATTTATGCCAAGAGGCTTCAAATAGTTTCAGTAGGAGATTTGAGTTTTCAGATCATAGCTGCAAAATTAGAGAAATGTTGTTTTTCCTGGCTTCTTGCAACTACTTAAACTAGCTAGGCATTTAACAAAAGATCAGTCCCTTCAAAATAACTTATTTTTATAAGCTAAGCTAAGTTATTAGCTGAGTAGTTATTCCCATAGTAGACAAGACCACATTGTTAACATTAAAAACATACTTTTCAAAGCGCCTATGTTGTTGACCAGGGAAATCAAATGTTTCAGCTCATTTTTCTACAACAGAAGCACTTTGTTTTCTGTGGACAGCAGTTGCAACATTTAGGTCTGCTCAGTAAAAGTTTTGTAGTTAAAATACATTTATAGTTACCTATTCCCTACTGTATTCCAGTTTGTTTGTTTGTTTTCTATGACTCTATAATCAAGTCCTATAACCAAGGACTTGCAGTGTTTTGGGGTTCCACAAAAACAACTCAGTGTTGAAGTGTGAAAGGAACAGTGCAGCTATAAAAGTGAGGATGAAGTTATTGGCGTGTGGATTGGTCTCTGTAAGGTGTGTTACTGTGGTGGGTTTCTGTAAACCTTAAAAATCCCCGAAGGATTGTAAATCAAACCTGTCTTACTTCTCTGCAGAAGGAATGGCTGGGATTATAACAAAGTAAATAGAAAGCAGGAGGTGCAGATTCAGAGCTAGAGAACATGAAATGAAATCAGATGAATAATGGCCTCGTGACTTGTAGAGTAATGCATCTACCAGTGCTGTAAAGTTGAGAAAGCAAAGATAATATTGGTGCTTCATCACGGTTGTCCTAAGTATAAAGCACTATTTAATCTTCCCTTCATAAGCAGAAAAGCAAGGAGGAGTGGTCTGACAATTAAGCATCATAGTGTATCAGCTATTACTACGTTTCCTTCTTTCTTTAAGAAGATAGAAAATATTCCTAACAGATTCTGAATAGTGTTGGGAGATAAATGTGGTGGGATTGGCAATATATGTGTGTGAATCTCTTTGTTTTAGATGTAAAGGATAAGCAGAGTGGGTGTCTAAGCAAAGATGGCAATTAGTCACAACCCATGACAAGACAGATGACATAGTAATTGCAGCATTTTGCCCTGTCATTGAAGCTTGTAATTATTAGTACAGCTAACAGGATTATGTTCTAGCTTTGCCTGTTTTTATCACCTCTGTTATTCTAAAATGTAATGGTAAAATTCCACAATCCTCCTAAGACTGATTCTTCAAAGCATCAGAAGCATCAGAGTTGAGTGTTTTCATCTTGTTTTGTTTGTCTTTTTCTTTAGGTAATTTGACAACCGGACATATTTATCATTAAACAGAATAAATATACTTTTATAAAATGTGAGACTGATGTGATACTGATGTATTCCATCCGCTCCACACATACATTTTTAAATGTTTTTAAAAAATGAAATGCTGACTTTCTGTTAGAATTCATCAATCAAACTGGAGTCTAATATATTTTTTAGCCACTTCTGCAGTATGTAAAAATTACTTTGCATCTGCAGTGCAAACTGTATTGCGCAGGTGAGCTGAAATGATGAATGTGTGTTAGTTTTGTTTGAATATTCAAATTAGATGCTTTTACATTAAAAGTCATGCTAAAAGCTGACCAGAAACTGCCTGGTAGTATTCCCCTAGAGGTGAGTAGAAGCTACGGTAGACTGGCCTTGCCTTCTTTTAACTTCCTCTGTGACAGAAATAGGGTGAGTAGCACATTATTTTGTGCGGTAACAAACCATAGTGTTGGCCAGTAGGCTACCTCTGCATGCTGACACATGCTAAAAAAAAGCTATCTATCTGTGCTGTAGCTTTAATAGAATGCGTAATGCGGAGGTCCTCTGCCACCGTTGGTCTGAATAATCACACTGAGCAGGAAATGTACTGGAGGCAAAACTATATTTCGCTTTATTTTTTTGGCCACCGCTCTGAATTTGGTTCCTGTGGCTGTGAGCAATGTTGGCACTGTGTTCACTGCTGCTGCAGTGTGATCATCTAATTTAACTCTCCATACTAAGTGGTCATTTTTCCACTGCACGAGCATGAGCTATTTCAGTTCTTCAGTGAAGAAATCGCTATAATTCAGTTTCATAACCAGTGTAATCCTCATGGGAGGATTTCTCCTCCTCACACCTTTTCTTGCTTAAAGGATGAAAATATACAGGCTAGGAAGCTGAGTTTGTGATAACGTACAGAAATGTGATAATGTTCCTCAGTACCATCCTTTTCATTGCTGTATGATGACTAAGCACAGTAACACGTAGAGAAACAATTAGAAAATTGTATCTCTGGATTTATACCTTCAAAAAAACCAAAGCAACACACTTGGGCTGGTGCAGCTTACCCATATGTGGAACTATCACGACAGTTATGGGAAAGTTGGTCTTCTTGTATCAGTCTGCTTAAAAAGTTGTTGGCTTCATGAATAAAATATTTCCTAATAAACTTATTCAGTGCCTTAGTTGCTGAAGACAAGTATGCTGAGCATCTTTAATAAACCCATTATCCAGGACCTAGAGAACTAGAGTAGATCTCCATTAGATTTTATGGTAGTAAAATTTATTATGATGTAGAACTGTAAATGCTATTGAACCTTTTTCTAGGCACCTATGGCTCAGAGTTTAACTTGTTCTGTTTGTATGAAAGAGAGTTCTAGACCAAATAAATCAACAAAAGCGTAAAACTGCCTTAATTTGATAAATGCAGCTGAGCTTGAAAGAAATAGAAAAGTGGAAATAAATATACAGGTGGTTGTCATTACCTGAAAATCCTTCTCCAAGATGCTGTGGTGCACATTCCTCCCACAGTTACTGGAAACTTGTTACGTTCTTCAGTGAATGAATTTTCTGCTCATTTTTATTTTCTTGAGGTCAGCGTAAGTCATTAGCACAGAAAAACATCTTTGCTGTCTTTTGATCTTTTGGGGCTTAATATGAATTTCATAATCAGTCTACATTGTGCTTCTCTTTGGAAAATCTTCTGTTTAAAAATTCACGTGTAAATTTAAAATGGTGAATATAGCATTCCCACACTTTTAGCCATTATAACTCTACCTCTGCCCAGCTTTTGGTCTTGCAGACTAATTCATAGCAAACTAATTTTAAGTAACCTGAACACACCTGCTTGTTCAGCTGGGTGACAGCCTACACTGGGAAGCCAACCGTAGAAAATCTGTGGGTTTCAGCAATCTGCAAAGCCATATTTAGTGGATATTTTAAAGATAGAAAGTCACTTCTTATCTTCTGGCAGTTAATTTAATTGTTGTGTGAATCATGATTTGACATCCATTGACTTTGTAGAGCTAATCTAGAGCCTACCACAGGATGGACTTTTGCCAAAGCAAGCAGACTGTGGGGAAGCTAAAGCCAAAAGTGATGACACACCTGTCATAAACATATCAGAAATCGGATTTATTTTTCCTCTTTGCTATATTTGTGCAAAGATGCTGACTTCGATGTTTGACTGAGGAAAATATGTCATGGTGATCAGGGGAAAGACTTTGTAAACTGTCTCGTTCTCTTTGTCATCATACTGAAAATGCAGTAATTCAACAAAGCGAAGAGATGCAGATAATTGTAAATATCTTGAGAACTGAACAGAACAAAAGTAATTCATGTATGTATGTATGTCCTAAGTTCTTGAGGGGAAAAAAAACCTAAACAATTGAACCACAGTATTTTCAAGCCACAAAGTTGAAAAAGTTTGAATATTTTAGCTAAACCTGAAATAGTGTCATCTTTCATTTCTTGCAAAACATCTTGAATATCAAAACACTGTTACATTCCCATAGGGAATGTATAGATTATTTATAGTGTGGATAAGCCAGATTTTAGAATTTGGAGACCTTACGATTTTTTATTTTAGAAGCTTAAATATATTTAGGTGACGATCAAATTTAATGTGATGAGTGAAGCATTACTTATAATAATTTACTAAACAGAAGATAATAGTCTGATTTATCTGATTTAGCTTAAATGAGAACTATGACAAATTATTATTTTTACTCCTGATTTATTATTTCATTTCTTAGTTCCATTTCCATGCTCATGTGCCTCAAGATCTTTTTTTCCACATCCAGATGTGGAAAGGATAGAGAGAGTCTGTAGAAAACTTTCCAACTTTGCTGTTTTGATGCCTGGGAATAAGAATTGAGGCAGAAGGCCTCAGAAGGCATTTGTCTACAAAGGACATGAAGGATCTCTCTTGCTTACAACCAGTCAGCAGATGGATATTTCAGTGCCTGTATTCTCCTGACCTCGCTACTGATGGAGATGAAAAGCTGAAATATTAATCATATAAATCAATACCATGCCCTGTCACTGAGTTAGGTAAAGTATATATAAGGCTTACTAGGCATAATAAGAGCAAATTCAGAGCTATGGTGTCCAGTAACATGAAGAGTAAAGCGGGTTACTATTTGAAGACAGTTTCCAATTCTGTATGTTACATAAAGAATATTTACACATTGCCAATTGGTTTGGATTTAAGTGTTATAGTGGTTCTTCTTTTCCCTTCTGTTAGGTATCCAAGGCTGCAGCAGACTTACTGGCATACTGTGATGCTCATATTGGAGAAGATCCCCTTATTATTCCAGTGCCTGCATCTGAAAATCCCTTCAGGGAGAAGAAACTCTTTTGCACTATCCTTTGAGTCGGTTTTCAGCTAAAAATATCGTATGTTAAAATTTGGTATCAGTGATGCATGTTTTTGGATTTAGCATATTTTCCTCAGATATCAATATTTAACCCAGAATGGCAGTGTTTTTAGAAGGTAGTGCATTTCCTGTTAATAAATAAATAAAATAGAAATAAAAATCCTAAAAAAAAAAATCAAGGTAATCCTTATTTTTCAGACCAGTGCATAAATTCAGTTTCAGTTTTCATAAAGATTCCGTGGTTCTTAATGAAAGTATCTAGTGCAGTATCGAGTTGTAGATATCTTTGCCAGTCATAGATTTTTCTGAGACCTAAATGAGTCATACCGACTCTGAAGCTATTTTTAACATTCTTATTTTCTTCAGAAGGTGAATTTAATTCATTTGCCTTTACAAATTTTTATCTAAAAAGAGTAATGTGACCTTTCCACAAGAGGCACTATTAAGGAAAAAATGCCAGTGATCTACAATGTTTGGAATGGTCAGTCTTATATAATAAGTGATGTTTATAAACATGTTTTGTGAAGGCTGTAATAAACTCGGCTACAAAAACAGCCTCAGTAAGGAAGTACTGTAACTACATGTAAAATGAAGATGTATAGTTATATACTACGATTGCATCAATAAAACTTTGGGGAAACATAGCTGCTTGCATCTTATTTTGAATGGTGATGATTTAAATTATTTTAAACGTGAACTGATCTGTAATGTATCAATGTCTTCCTATGAGGCTCAGGGAAAGGTGTAAATTCTGCCTTGATTGGTATTGGAAGGTCGATTACATTTTCTAAGCAGCTCTCTACATGCTTTCACCATTTATGGGTATGGAGAGTAATAGAAAAACAAGGTTATTCCGGAATACTCATCAAGACCACCGTGCCACCAACAGGCACTATGTTTGTATGTTTTGAAGCCACAGACTGCAGGCATTGTGAGATAAGTTATCAGCAAGTTATTTGCTGAGGTTCTGAGAGGTTTTTTCTTACGGCTTTGTCTAAAGTACAACTCAAGAAAGGTATGGAGGAATATGAATTAAGCTCAACTGAGACACCTGATGGAAACAACTGTTGATTTTTATTTTTTTTCCTCTTTAATTTTCTTACTTTGAAGTGAAGTGAAAGCTCTCAGCCCTGATGTATTAGGAGAGGTACCTCACTTCTACATGCATAGTGGAAATTTCCCTCTGTGAGAGTGCATATGAAGTCAGCTCCACAAGTGAGGCAGAAAACAATTTTGTTAGAAAACTCTGTTACTCCACGAGTCAGTGCTTCAAACAGCCATCCATAATGGAACAGAAACTTGGATTCTTTCTGTGCCCGAAGTACCTGCAAGATGAAGACAAGCTGAGGTGCCGAGTCTTGTGAAATACTTACATGTTCAGTTTAGATGCTAAAAATTTGGTGGTTTGATGAATGAAGTTTGCATTTAGCCCAAAGTGCACGTTCTTGCCTTTCAATGTATTTTTAACATTTTCTGTCAATGTCTGTTGTACTGTTTCATGCAGAACAAATACAAGATATCTTCATTGGTCAGGTTTAGCTTTCTTCGCTAGTAACTTGAATAATATGATGCAGCCACCTGCATTCATCTACCAGAGTGCACACAGATGGGTTTGGACTGGGGTTCTGCTGCAGGGCTAGCTCCTTCACCAGAGCAAACACCGAACCTACATATTTATTCATGAAATATTCTTGAAAAATAACATTTTAGCATATTATAGTAGTATTGTCATAAAGAAAAACATATTCCTTATAACCAATAGAGTTTAATTGGTTTCATTTAAAGGTTTGTTTATTCACTTGCCATCTGAGGACATCAATAATCTAGTTAGCACAGAGCTGTTTCACAGTGACTATTCCGAAAAACATTCAAACATTACGAGTAGGTCTTTTTATTTAGTCTCTGTCTTGGCTCCCATTCCTAACTTTTAACAATATTTATTGATGCTTGTCATGCTCAGCTTTATTTTGGAGGGTAGAGAAACAGGCTTTGGCTTACTTCAGCAGTGAAATAAAAATGGCTTTCTGAAAACATTTGTTAAAAAGGAGCAACAAAATGCTTAATAAGGTTCTTTAGGGAATCCTTCCTACACAGTAAATGGCTCAGTAACTGCTCTGATCACCATGACAACATTTTCATTTGTTCTTCCACACGTATGGTTTTCACTGGAACAGCAAGGAAGAGGAATGTAGGACATACTGCTTAATTCTCAGGGGCTTTGTAAAAACTTGCATTTGTGGCTCATCATTAACACTCCCATCTAACATAACAAAATTGCTGCAGCTTATTACAGTAGCGAAAATAGCTTGCTTTCCTCTTCCAATTAACATCTGAGGTCTTGAGATTGAAACATTTTGTGATAGCTTTGAACATCACTCATTTTAAGAGCTGCATCTGCAAAAATTCAGTGTTACCCAGAAAAGGCAATTGATCGGTTTGTACATAAGATTTTTCTGCAAAAAGAAAAGAAAGAAAGCTTTTCTTGGGTGGCTGTGAACATACTGATTCTCTTATAAACTTAATAGCTGGCTTCCTATGTTTGTGGTTTCTTTCATCAGTTCTTGAGATAAAAATTCTTTAGTAAGGTGGCTTCATGCTTCTGATGTTAAGGAAGGAAACACACCGAGTACTGTAAATTGCATATTTTTTATAGCAGATATCTATAGTATTCCTGAAGAAGTTAAACTGTATAAACCTAACACTTTGTTGGAGAATAGGACAGCCTTCTCCAGTATCACTGCACCTTATCTGCTAGTTCCTTGAATAAATACATACTACTGGCAAACTGCTGGGCGGAAAACTGGTAAAAAAGAAACCTGGAGGATGAGAAGTTCAAAATAATTTTAACATCTTTGGATCACTTAGGATCAAAATACTGTCCCACTAATAAAAAGGACATCATCTGTTGGTTGTTTTTTTTTTTGTTTGTTTGTTTTTGTTGTTTTATGCCAACTTGGTCCAAAAATCAATATTTAAAAAAGTGTCTTTTCTTCTTACTCCTGCAAACCATAAAATGTCCTTCTTGTTATTGTATTTTTTGATGCTTTGACGTTTGATTTAGCAAATCTGTTATTGATATTTGCGTTTCAAATACGCTCAAACATTTTACCTCGAACTCTATGAACAAATACCTAAAATTTCTTGAAGATTTTTCTAAAAATAGGTGCATATGACTTCATGAAGTACAACATGTTTTCAAAAAACAATAAAAAACAGCCCTCCAGAACACGGCTTTGTCCAACAGAAAGGTTTTCTAAAGGCAGAAGCAATTAGTTTTTATTCCCATCAAACTATCTGAGTTGGTTCCCACTACCTTCAGTGAGAACAAGACCAGGCCATTTACCCTCCTAGTGTTGCACTCATCTTCAAAGCTTTATTTCATATGCAAGTAGAGGTATTACTGCGTATTTCAGGCCCAGAGAATAAAACATGTTCACTGTTAACAGTGTGAGTTGCAGCTGTCATCTCATGTAATGAGAAACTCGGAACAGAAGTTGGATTGAAGAAATTTCACTGCTGTTAGTAAGCTTTACTTCATATTCTTTCTTCCTTGTGTTTGTGCTGTGATGGAATAAGACTTGCTACTAATGGTAGGTTAGTAGTAAACTATAGTGTATCGATATCATCTGTAGGGCTGGCTGGTTTGCATTCCTTAGATTAATCTCCTTGTTTGATGTTGAACTTCAGATGTAACCATTTTGATATTGAAATTATTTCCTACTGTATGGTAACTGCTGAGTTACAGCCTGAACCACTGATTGAGCACCTGGGGAAAGGATCCGGTCAGCCCTGGGAGCACAGGTGAAGGCAATTCAGCCGTGTGACTGGAAGGGGTGGAGCCTGGCAGCAGCTCTCAGACCTCATTTAAGGGCTGACTGATCTCTGATTGGAGTTCTTGCTCTTGTGAAGTTTTTATCTGTAGGCTTAGATGCCCTGGAGATGAGTGAGCAGTCCTTTTTTTTTCCTCCTCTTTTAGTACCTTTCTATTGTTAGTCCCTCAGTCATTACATGTCTTACATATCACCTTTCCATCACGTTGATCTCTCTGACTGTTATACTTTCTCTACTGTATATCAATTTCCTCTTCTTTGTTTTCTTCACCATGCATTAAATTAGCAGCAGGCTGCTAGGCTACCAATAGTGGGTAGGGTTTTTAAGCTTGTCTATGGAGAAAGTAGAAAAACAAATGGAGGTAAATTTAAGTTAAGTTATTCTACGTTACACTACAGGTTAAAATAAATACGAAATTTGCTGTCAGTGATGCAAAGGTAAATGCAGGAACTGTTACCAGGAGGTTCTGAGGGGCATGGTAACAAAGAACCTGTCAGGGTATAATGAGACAATGACATTTTATTGCAGTGACTTACAACGATGCCACTAACTGTAGCAGAAAGAAAGAACAGTCAGGAACATTAATGTAGTAACTGTTTATTGAGTAGGGTTTCTTTTGTGAACGGAGTAACAAAAAATGGACTTTGGAAAGACCTGAAATATCAGCTTTCTTATATCCTTGTTGAACAAAGATAAAAATCTGTATCCATCCTGTCCTAGAAAATGCCATGGTTATGGCTAATCTTTGGGGTTGCTGGATTTCTTTCTTCAAGGAGACTAAAGGAGATGTGGGAGTAGGGATGGTTCCTTAGAAATAGAGGTTTCTTGTATTGAAAAGCAATAATAATGAGTTTAAGTCATTACACTGTCTTAAATAGTACTGCAAAGTGTGAAAAACAGCAGGCAAAATTACCAGAGTGCTATATGAAATGTTAAAGGCATCTGCATATTTAATCTTTGGGGAGAGTGGTATTTGAAATATACATTACATATCTGCATCTATTTTAATTCAGGATTATGACATGATTAAATTAAGTACATCAAAAAATAACAGAACTGTTATGGGAAGAACTTTTCTGTCTGTTATAGGAAGATATATGTATGAGGCATGAAGTAGATTTTCACCACCTACATTTGTGAACGCACAAAAGGAGCAACTTTACCCTAAAATAGGCTTTTTTTTCCTTCCTGAATTTCTTTTATGAAGCAGAAATTGTGCAGGATCGTCTGTGACTGCCACCTACTGATACACTGACAAACAGCCGGCTGAGACAGGAAAAAATATCAAGCCTCAACTAGAATGGCCTACAAAGAATACTTTAAATTATTAGGTGCTGGACAGCAAGCACTTCAGTTTTCATGGTCTGCACTTGGTAAAGTATCACCTGTAACTTCTGAGGCCTCAGCAGTTCAGTTCCAGGCTTCTCAGTTTAGGAGAAAATGAAAGTTGAATATACAGATTGGCTAAATAGGTCATAAGAAAAATAAACAAAAAAATAACTAAAACTTGGTGACAGTCTTCAAGAGTATGAGTTGGAGTTGCTGTGTATTCCCATCTTGAACTGCATTTTCCAGTTTGAAACATTACTCTTCTTTGTTACCAAATGCAAACGGTCGTGCCACTATTTCCCCTTTTTTCCTTTCATCAGTGATGTCCTTACAAACTGTCCTGTGTCGTGGTACAGTGAGCCTCTGGTAATGAATTTTGCTTTCCTTCCTCTTTGTAGAATTGTACAAGAGCTGCACGTGTGGCTGAGAGCTGCATTATTCCTTTGTTCTTGGCTTGCATTTGTTGTTGTAGTTGTTGCTTTTGATGTTTGTTTGTTGCTTAATTTTATTTCTGAGTACTATTTTCCAGTTATTATAGTCTAGGAAATACTTTTCCCTATACCACAGGGTAAGAACTCAGACAGAACAGAACACAGACCACTGCTCTGTTCAGAACAGTATTTTACTGAAAATGCATGAAGTCTGGCATAAAAATCTATTATGTATCCTCTCACTGTACTATACCCTGTTGTGGCTTTGAACTTCAGGCTACGTACAACAGCCCTTTGTTCTTTGTATAGCGTACTCTAAAGAGATGCACTATTGTGGTGGTTTGGTTTTGTTTGTTTGTTTGTTTTCAGTGAAAGGAAGGATGACCTAGACTTTCTGTTAAATTTGTATTTATAGAAAAAACTACTGTGACTTTTAAAAATCTTTCAATTTGTGATGGCTTTAAAACTCTTTACAGTGTAACTGCTTCTCTCTGGCAAATGTAGCTCACTTGAATTTTTCTGTAAAACTGTTCTTACCTTTCTTGTCACAAAGACTTTCACTACCATGGCTCCTGATCATGATTCTTGTCTGAAAGATTTCCCTGAAGAGAGCACAGGAATCTTTCATCCTACTCACCAGAACACAACAGATATGAATTTCCAATACATATTTGCAGTGATGATACATGAATGTAATTGTATTTGTATGATGACAGTCATATCCTCAGAAGATTAAGAAGAAACTTCAGATATCTTATGAAAACAAAATCTAAATGGAAATGCTGAGAATATAAGGAATATCTTGGTAATAGCCTCTTCAAGGTCTTTTCTACTCAGATTGTACGTGTTTGCTTCAGATTCTAGAAAACATCTATAGAGAGTAGTTACAAAATATTTATTTGACAAAAATCAGGAGGTTGTAAACAATTTTGTCCATACCAATTAAAAAAAAAAAAGTTTGCAACAAGACCAAACACATTCATGGGCATTAAAATAGTATCTGAACACAAATATATTAAAACATCCGTGAAGTGGCTAAGTTAATCACTCTTTTAAGAAACGTCAGAGCTAAATTTGCTTATGCAACTTCCACTAGCCTCTCTAATTTGTATGCACTACTATTACACACTTACACTGCAGGAATTCCCACAAGGCATGGTATAGGCAGTGCTCAGTTAATGAGCAGTTCTTCAATACTGCTTTGGCATCTTTATTCATTGCGTAGCCCCAGGCCTGATTTACTTACAAATTCTTCTTTCAAGGCAGAAGCAGTCCCTGATGGACTTTGCTGTGGTTCATGACCGACTGCTTCACAAAGCATCTCCACGGTACCCTGCAGGAACAAGAGGGTGAAAGTACTCCCAGAACAGCACAAAGCTGAGGCAGAGGCTGAGCAGGACAGGTGAAATTGCCAGTCCTCGCCTTCTCAGGGTGTTTAGCTTTTTCAGTACATGAAGCAGTGTTTCTCACTTGCTCACTCTTCAGCTGCAACTCCTCACTGCTACAAGTTGGAATGAGTTTTGCAAGCCAACTGCCCAGAAATAAAAGGAATAAAACAATGTGGAATGCTTAGTTTCATGATTTTTTCTGCTATCCCACAAGGCAATGACAAATCCAATCCTCCTGAGTAGCAATGAGCCTACCTTACACTTGTAACACTGTTTCTTTCATGGTCCCACCTCATTCACACGGCATCTTCTGCAACAAATGAAGCAGCCATCTGGTGCATTCTCACATCCATTCTAAGTGGGGTAAGCGCTGTGTGGGCTAAAGAGCCTCCAGTCATGTAAAAATATTTTTGTTAAGAAACAAGCCTGCTTACTGTCTATCCAATGACAGTCAATAATAAAATGGTGATAAATAGCACATAGTCAATCTGTCTTGTAATACCCTGAACAGCTTAACGCTCCGCCAGCTGAGTGCTTAAGCATACTTGCTGCCATAGGTCTCAGCAGGACCTCCTGGAACCCTTAACCTCCAATATCCACGTCTTCAAGCCTTTCTACCATTTGTTAAAAATAGCTGTTTGTTAGCTAGACACGAAGTACCAACCCCACGGCTGGCTGTTGCCTGGTTATTGGCTATTTCAGGCTAATTCAGCTCTCTGCAAGACATTACTGTTTGTTCTTTGCCTGTCAATATGTTGTTGCTACCATATGGGCAGTTTTGAGTCTATTTCTATGTTTCTGATTGTTGTGATAATGACAAGGAGTTAAATGAGAAATGAAACATTATTTCTGTATTGATAGATCTGAATCATTGTGACGCTCTGCAGAATGGTTTTGTGTGGCAGTTACAAATTCTCGTGCAGATTAGGCTGGTTCTGATTAACAAAAATAAAACAGGACAACCTCTTCTTGCCAAAACATTATAAGGATTATTCTAATTTACCTCCCTCTACAATAAGGCATGATGACTTCATGCTGCTCATGAGACCCCTTGGTGAGAGGAAATGAAATGTAGAACTCCATCTTACCATGAAGGAGAAAGAGATGAGGAATTTGGATTGCCTTCGTCTGAATATGATGCAAGAGCTGTTTCATTGTCAGGTTCTTGCAATGCCAATGAAAGGAAGACCCTACAGGACATTTCCGGATCCCAGAGAAGCCATTCTAAACTGTGGCTCCTGCTATGAATCAGAGCAAAGTGCCAAAATGCCAAAGCTTTGTACAGGAAACATCAGGGAAGAAGAGCAAGTTTGGATGACATAAATCAGCAAAGCTTAAAGTCTTACCAAACTTCTGAAATTTGAGTGTGAAACAGATTGTTGTCACTGCAACGCTCAGCCCAAACAGCGGCAGAGTGAAATAGCTTCAAGAAGTTCCATTCTCCAATTGGGAGGCACAGGACAGCCTTCATAAAAAACCAAGAAATAAATAAATCCTCTGAAATCCTTGCAACTTATGACACCCCACAGTGCTCTAGTTTTGGTGGGTCTTACAGATCCCAGCTACAGGTTGTTTTAATACCAGCTATATGAAGGGATTGCAAGATTTAGTCCTGTAGCAACCAAGCCCTGAAGCACTGTGGTATTGCTATGGAGAGTCCAGTCAATGCGGTCTCTGTGAAGGAAATGCTGCCTTTTTGACCTTCTTATTTCTTTGAATCTCTGAATAAGGGGGGAACAGAGAGTAGAATCAGTGGTCGTAACATATCTGGACTTTTTTTTGTGCCTAGTAAGTCTCCCTTGGGAGACTATTAAGGAAAGTAGCCCTGGGCAAAATGCTAGATGCTTGCTTCTACCCAGTGTACAAATGAGCACAGGCCTGATGCCACACCGGCTGCATACTGTGTGCTGTGCAAAGCTTTCTAATAGGATCTCTCTTCCTCTCTGCATCAGTCCTTAGACTTGCCTGGTCACATACCGTTGACTTGTCTTTCCTGCTGCTAGCTGTATGAGCTGGCAGCCCTTCAGAGAGACAGCCTTCTTTCCAGAGATCTTTTTTCACAGGAATTTCTTTCTGTCCTTAGCAGACCCCTCCATTAACAGTCAAGGAGTCCAAGGATTCACCTGCTTCTGTACTTCACCCTGATCTGAAAGCAGAAAGGGGAAGCAGGGAGGCATTGCTTCCATTTGGGAAAATAAACAAGATCAATATCTTCTGGAGATCCTAAGGAAGGGATTGGTAATCCCCAGTACACACAGTGAATCTGTCTATGTTGTGAGCTTAGCTTATGAGAATTATGAACACGGGCTAACAAACATTAAAAATCTGAATGCTCCGGACAGGCTGATCATGGTATGTAACTGCAGCTCTGGTGTGCCAGGAAGGACAGTGCCTACCCAGAGACATCATGCAAATTTAACAGAAGCATCTTGTGTTTGCAAGCAGACTGGGGACTTACATTTCGGTCTCTTCTCTCTCCAGTTCCTGTGCCCAACATGTTGTGCTGTGCTTCATGTGCCGGGGGGACAATCTGAGTCTGTAACATCAGAAGAGTACGTCTGCACAGTCAGACTGAATGAAAATTGTATGTTTTGACTGAACGATACATTGTGAGTATATTATTGTATAGAAAGCAAGGTTGAGGAATGTGATCCTCTGTTTTGTCTGCAAGTAATTGTAACTCTGGACATGTTTATAATTAAGTTCCCATCAGCTCACCTGCCTATGGAGGAAACATACTAAGTATGAAGAGTACAAGCAAATGTACAGCGATAGCTGTTGGACCTGCTGTTATTTCTGCAGCTGAACCTGCTGAAAGGCAAGGCAAGTGTAAATAGCCATTAATACCAATAGCATATTTGTGCAAATACTTTACCTAGTGCTATTGTTTGCCGACAAATACACACTCAATCACATATTAAATATGTTTATGTATGCAAACACAATAAAGCAGATGTATTTCCAACATGGTTGTTTTTTTTCTGTTTATACCTAACATACGTATGATAAAGTCATTGATTTTTCCTTTCAATATCTCACTCCTGTTGAAAAATGAATCTTAATTAAGCTATGTGAAAGGACTTTAAACGTTTTCCAATCATTTTCACAGCTTGATTATTTCAAGAACAGATTTAGGCTTCTTTTCTACAAGCTCAATCCTTTCTTTTAATTATACTTCATAGAGGTTCAATGACTAAATTACGTGTTTCTGATAGAATAGCTTCAGGAAGCATTCATTTGAGCCTTAGAGCTATTACACAATAACTTTTAGTTTATACATTAGCTTGTGAGAAGCTTATTTATCCACACCGCTTTTTCAGGTAGATTCACCATGCAGAAGGTGAAGGAGACCTTTCTCTTTGCTGTCTGTGTTCAGAAGGACCAGATAGACGAATAACTTCTCAAGGTATCAATAATCTTACGCTCTCCTTCATCCAACATTATTGAAACTTGTTTAATCAGGGTGAAGTTGCCCTCATGGCTACCCAGCCTCAGCGAATGGTGGTTGTGGGTTAGATGCAAGACAGAACTTGGACTATTAACATCTCCTAAACGCCTTCCCCAAATCAAGAACATTCCCATCACTTCTTGGCCATTGTCCGGCCATGGTAATGACGTATCAATTGTTTGAAATCCTCCATGGGACTGTAGCCAAATAATAGATTCCTTGCTGGAATGAAGTATTTCACTCAACTGGTTCTGAGTGCTGTCGTGTTGACGCAGTTCTCTGCCAAAGTGAAGCACCCTCTTGCCTTTATTGGATTAACAAAGGATTGTTCTGGAAAGCGATGCTGTTATTAAACCACGACTTTTTGAAGGAGACCCTCTGCAGGTAAATCGAGTGTCGCGCAAAGATTAACTTTCCTTGCTTTTCTGAGCTGTGCTGAGTGCGAGTACGCAAATCACAGAGAAGAGCCTCACGCATCCCAAGCACAGCAGAGGGCAGCCATCCCTGGCGACGGGACAGGCCTGCACGACCTCACGGCGTCGCGGCCTCGCCATCAGCCACGTAGGACAGCTGAGCTGCCAGCAAGGGAGGGGCGGGTAGAATGGGGTCTGCGTCCCTCCTTCGGCTCTCTCCGTGGGACCGCCACTCTACGCGCTGTGCTGAGGCACCTTCGCGGCGAAGCGCTCCCATTTAACTCGAAGCCCTTTTTCTCCTTCACGCGGAGCCGCGCGGAGGACGGGCTGTCAAAGCCCAGCACGGAGATGAGATGCCCGCACGCAGCCGTGCCACGGGCGCGCTGGGGCGGCGGGGCTGCGGCACCTCAGCTCGGCGGCGGCGCGCTCAGCCCTGCGGATGGTGGCGCGAGGACTTTTCCAGACGGCAGGAATCTGGAGCGCGGAGCGCGTGGTGCCGGCAGAGCGGCGTGCCAGCAGACAGCCCTCCCTCGGCACGGTTACATAAGGATCTCGCGTCAGCGCTGATGCTTTGCTACCGTGCGTAAATAAAAGTTGTCGTGAGGAGAGAGGGGCCCTCGGGGGGTTCCCGCGCCGTCCGAGGCACGGCTCGCTCCCGGCGGCGGGAGCAGCCGGGGGGCGGCCAGGTGCGCGGCAGCTGCCGGCCGCGCTCGCGCGCGAGGCGAAGCGAAGCCCCGTTCCCCCGGCGCCCGCCGAGGGC